>JANBSU010000075.1:0-66486 GCA_027578835.1 Coemansia sp. RSA 2050 | reverse complement strand
CCACACACACTGGATAGCAGCCACAACATCGATTCAAACGACATACTCTCCTCCCAGAGCGCAGACACCTCAAGCGCGTCTTCAAGTCCGACTTCTAATGTCTTGTCTTCACAAACGCCGGATACGCCGAGAGACGACTGATTATTCACTTGGATAATTTATTGTTTTCCTTTGCGATATCAAAAATATAGCACCTTTTTTGTGCCAAAAAAAATGTCTTCAAGCGCAAAAGAGGGCAAAGAAAGGACAAGGGTACAATGCTGCCCTCAAAAGGGCATGTCCCAGCTTCCTCATTTTGCATCTTCTTTCTCCTAATTAGCCCTATTTCAGCACTTGTCAGCATCCATAAAGCAATAACAATGACCAAAATTGTTTCCCCAGCCCAATCTCTTCTGTTAGATAGTACTATACTCGCTGCTATCCAACAGCGCCAGCCCACCCCATCCCATCATCACGATCATTAGTGAAAAGAAGTGGGCCTGCAGGCATGGTCTTGCTAGCACTAACTAATCCGCAGCCCGAGTGTCTCAGATCACAGCACTGAACACCATGCGCTCAATGTACAGACAGCACAGAACACTGATTATCCATTGGCTTCTTGGCACTGTGGCGGTTCAACCCTCACAGTGCCTAAGATGTGGTGAGATTCTAGCTCGCGACCATGCTGCAGACTACATAGGCGCCGCTAATGAGTTTGCCCCTATTATAGCAGCTGTTCTCCGCAAGCCAGGCAGGCATCAACGTCAGCGCCCTCAACAGGCAAATGCCATTGATGCTGCGCTCATGGCTCTAAACAAGAACGACGTGGCTAGCGCTATTCAGATCGCACTGGTCATCGACAAGGTCTACACTCAGTGCCTCGGCAGACGCTCGCTCATAAGGTAGCTCATGCCCTGAGCATTTGAGTAGACAACAGCTCTTCACACACGAGGCCCACGCCTCTTTCTGTTCCATGGTGGCTTTGCCGAGCTTCGCGCTCTTTCCACCCCCACATTTAATCGCTTAATCGGTTGCTACTAATTTTTCCGCAAGGCTTTTTTCCAGCAACCAGCACTCTCAATAGCTTTTTGTATCCAAGATACTAGTAGGTATCAATAAACAATCTTCTTTTACTAGTAGCTCGTTTTATAGTAAACAACACACATTGTCTCGTTGATATTGGCCAAAAAGGTGAAGGGCCTCTCTTTTTTTTTCTAGTGACAGCTTGGCGCCTATTATAGATCTGGCAGCTATCTCTAGCTACCTTCGCTATGTATTCAAGCTGCCAACCTTTCTTTTCAGAACATAGCATTTTCACCTAAGGAGCGGGTACTTGTGGCAAGTGGTCCACATGTGAAAGATCTTTGGAGCCTTATTGGTCTAAACTAAGGGCATATGCTAAGAATCCCTTGGTCAATGGTGTTGATTTAGCAAGCGTATTTTGCTCAGCGATCCACCTGCTTTACACCCGCCAATCAAATCTCCAGGTTATTGTGAGAAAATCAAGACAGCAGCCAAAGAAGTGACGCCACTGAACCTTCCAACAGGAACTCTTTCTCTTCATTAATTCTTGCATTTCTGTATTTTCATTTTTGGGCCTTTTACTTCTATTTGAGCCACACCTCTTTTAAAGCTTGTCGTCATTCTTGCCCCATTCGATAACCGCTTCTACTTTTTGTTCTCTAAATGGCAGGTTCTGATTCTGAAAATCGAAGCCCGAGTAAATCGAATCGCTCAAAGAAACGGGTTCGCGTCGAAGAAGGGGAGGCCCTTAGGAAGACCAAGTCCAAAAGCGGCTCTAAGAAGCGGACTCACCGCAGAGCAGAGGAGACGTCAAAGGCAAGCGCATCCAAGCACCGTACGAAGGAGCATGCCAGGGGCAAGAAAGACAAGCATCGGCAGAGCAGTGTTGACAAAGAAAACGCAGAACCACCCAACTCCTTAAATGCCGACCCACGTAACCTGCTGCCATCCAATCCTCAAACAAGCTTGTCCATCGGAGCGAATATGCTAGTTGGTCCCACTGCAGCTTCTGTTGAGTATCCAAGCACCCCTCCCCACCGTGTTGGACTGCCAAATACAGTGCAAGTCTCCCCCCGAAGCCGCATCCATGGAGGAGAGCTCCATTTAGGCGATGATGACTGGCTGGAGTTGGCTACATGCGGAGCGCGGGTTGTTGACAAGTCCCTGGCTATAAAGCAGGTCATGGATTACAGAGACAAGGTCAAGTTGGGTCTAGCGCCACGCCGGTCGGGGAAGTCCACATTCCTAAGCATGCTGGCGGCTTTTCTGTCTACCTATTCGACCACGAGCAAGGAAAGACGGAGGGAGTTGTTCGCAACGTACAATCTTTACCTGTCGGAAGAGGACTTTTTTAATGCGCACTTTGCCAAGTACCCGGTGATCTTCTTGAGCTTTAAGGTGAGTCAAGGCGCTTGCCGATGTTTGAAGATGCTTTATGCGTTGTTATTTATCTCTGCTGTCAATGTGGCTAATGTGGGCTTGCCCTTTTGTTCTTATTTTTTAGAGCGCTACTCCAGCATCATATGCTCAAGCTGCGAGTTGCCTGAGGGGCGCCGTACTGAAAGCCGTCCGACCCTATATAGCCCTGCTTCGCCTTCGTTTAGATGCTCTCAAGGCTGATGGCGAAAATGATACTCTCGAGTCTAGGATATGGACATTAATCCTTGTTGAGATCGAGCGAGCTTTCTCAACTCTAGAGGAAGGCGAACGTTACACTGAGGCCGACATCACTAGCCTCATTCCGTTGGTTATGGAGGCTCTAAGCTCGTGTCCGGGAATGGGAAAGTCTGTGGTTCTCATCGACGAGTATGATAAGCCGCTTGTTCATGCTCTATGTGACGATAGCATTGATCTGAGTGCTCGCAAGAGAATCCATAACCTGTTTACATCGTTCTACACAGAAGTTTTCAAGGTAAGGCTTGGCATCTCTTGGGCTGCATATTACTCCCATTTACTTGGACGACTTCTCTAACTGCTGGGTATGCAACCACCTACCTGCTCCTATATATTCACTTGATGTAGAGCAATGATTTCCTCAAGTTCGGTATCATGATGGGCGTCTTCAATGTCCCCCTTAAAACCGGGGGTTCAGGCTTGAACAACATTGAGACGTTTTTAGCTCACACCGGCGCCCCACGACCTAGTCTCGACGTAAACGACGACATTCACCCAAGGCCTCGCTTCCATGCCAACACTCGCGGTAACCCGTTTGAGGAGGCTATTAACCTCACAGTGAACGATGTATGGGGCCTAGTCAATGACCATATTGACCGACTAGCGCCTACGACTCTTCCCGAAGCCTCCACTAGCTCCATTGCAGAACGCAAGCAGGCAATGTTGGCACATTGCCTTAAGAGCTACGACGGGTATACGTATGGGCGTTTGCAGACAGTATTCAATACTTACTGCGTTTTGAGGTTCTTCAAAGGCCTGGGCACGTGCACCGAGGTGCCGGTAGACAACCCCAGTGCGCATTACTACTGGTCGCAGACTGGGAGCATTACGATGATTCGCTCGCTGCGTGCTGATAATGCCCAAGAGTTCCTTACCTATGTCGATCGCCTTTCTCGTGAGTATGTGCAGCGGCACTCGTATCTATACGGCAGCAAGTCGGCTGCGGGCATTCTGGCTGAAAAGCTCAAGGAGTTGGACATTGGCAGCCAGCCTGAATATGTGGCTCAGTACATGGATGCGCCTTTGCCATTTAGTACAGACCCTTGCCTTTTTAGGCTGGCCAACATTTGCTACGACGAGGGCCGAAGCAGCTTGACGGACTGGGGGTCGAGTGGACTGTCTGTGGGAGCAATATTCCGCCAGTTTTACCAGGCGGGATACCTGACGCCACGGGATAACGGCACTATAGGCATTCCTAACGAGGACGTCTTCAATGCTTTCCAGTGTGAGGCTGAGTGCATATTCTCGGCATCAGGTATGACTGACGGCATCCTCGATCCGACTCTTCACGCAATTGGGATTGGCGCTGGGAACTTTGTCCTATTTGCCAGCTATGTCAACAGTACCTTGGCCACGAGCCTGCGAGTCAGCGAAGCGAGCATGCGCGAGGACTATTACCATGGCTGGCTACAGGCCCTGCTGACACCATTGCGATACTACGGCTTTGACCAAAGGACTCAGGGGAGTGCAGAGGGAGGGTTCTCCGACCTGGAGCTAATACCACCAGGCAGAAACGAACTACTAGGCGCAGCGCAGGCAAAGAAGGCAGAGCGACCCTATGTCATGTTCGAGTTTAAAAGGCTAGAATGCAGGAAATCTCTTAAGGCTGCCATGGCTGTAGCGAACCGAAAGGAGGTCTTGAAGCTAGCGAAGAAGTCGTGCAGAACTGCCATGACCCAAATCAATGATCGCTACAGGCACTCGACGTTTACTCATGCCGATAGTAGCTCGGCGCTCTACTTGGTTGGACTAACTTTCTGGCGCCAGCATTTCCTTATGCATGTATCTCGTCTCGTTCCTCAAGTTGGCAGCACTGGCCTTTCCACGTGGAGCAAGCAGCCTTATGAGGCGACCGAGACAGTGGGATCGACTACCAGCAGCGTGCGCATTTCGATAGAAGCGGGTGAGCTTGTTGCTAACACCATTCTTACTGAATAGCCTTCTATTGAGCCAATGTATCTCAATGTACGCTTTTCATCCCTAAAAGGATGCCCCAAGTGGTTTGATTTTTGAAGCGAGCAAACAGAAAGCGCGATTAAATGAGAAATGGGAAAGGAAACAAAGCCAGCTACGCGTTCGAATTGTGGAACTAGTGTGAAAAAGTAAATAGTAGACTAGAAATTCAGGTTGCCCGTCGGCAGCTTGTCTGGCAATGTTCTTGGCCCACTTCAGACGACGCCCTTTGATGACCCCCGGGCTTCGTGCTGCGCTCGATTGCTTTTGAAGCAGAAAATCCACTCAGCGACTAACATCCCTCTCTCTTTTTTCTCTGCAGCATAGATCCATAAGGATACTCATAGTTTACAATGTCATTTAGTCTATTACCTAAGTTGTGCAGTATGTTTCACATGGTGGCAACTGTCGCCTAGCTGCTCTTACGCCACCTTTTCGATAATGACTATGCAGCTTGAGCTTAAATTCTGGCCTCTGTGCTCCACTTCCGAGGCACATACAGCGTGTGGACTAGAGTCCACCTGTTACTCCCCCGATGAGGCAGCTAGCTTAGAAAACATGTTGTATAGATACAAGCATGCGCAGCACCTATTCTTGGGCGCATTCGCTGATGGCACACCCATTGGTTATATTATGTCAACTCAGGTGGATGGACCACTAGTCACGCACAAATCGATGAGCACTGTTGGATAGTACTATGTGGGTTTAGAATAGACCCTATATATAATTATCCTAAATATACGAGCTAAAATAACCCAAGAGATCTCACACCACTAGTGCCTCGTAGCGCCATATTTAAACGGCGCCGCCATAGTCGCTTGTAATCATAATCGCAAGATTGTAATCATGGACTCGTAATCGCGATCTGGCCAACTATACTTGCTGCTATCCAATATCTTCCCTTGGACATTCTACACCGCATCGCACAATATTCGGTCACCATTGCCCAAGATTGGACCAGCTGTGTTGTCAACAGGCGTGCCCCAAAAGCTATGCTGTCTGTGTGCGCCTCTTGGCAACTGGCAGGCTTGGAACATCTTTGGAGAAACCTTCGGCTGTCCATAGAAAACAATGATCATATGCTATCAATTAGGTATCCACACTGGGCTAAGCGGTTTAAAGTATCGCAATGCACTGCTAGCCTTGTTAGAATGTTTACTATAGACCTACCCTTCCCGTGCATTGGAAATGGCACAGCATACAAACTGCTATCGGAATTCATGGGAGACACAGCTGCTCTACCTTATGTAAATAAGCTTTGTATCCAGGTGCCACGTTTCAAAATTGGTTTTGAATATCCACGGGGACAGACTATTGACAACATACTCCAATTTACACAACTACTAACGGCATTGACTCCAGCTGAAACAATGACACAGGTGTCTTGTGTTATTATCCATGGGTTACTGGGGGTGTTTGAGAAAGAGTGTTTGGAAGTATTAGTGAATCAACTGTGCAATCGATCAAAACATGTAACTCTTAATATGGGGGTAGTGGAGTGTTTTAATGAATCAACCATCGACTTCGCTCCCCAAGTTTCCTCGCTAGATGTGGCTTGCAGAAGCTCTTTAGATGTAAATGCGGGTTTAGTCCACAAGAACGCTAACACGCTCTTAAATCTAACCTTTCGAGCAAACAATGACAGAGCAATGTTTTATGACGGTGGTGGCAACATTGTTGTCTATCCATATTTGCAAAAACTGCAATTGCTTCCAGTTATTAAGGCCACCGGTAAAGGATCATCAGTGCCTAATGTCGTGGTGCTGCCATCCTTAGAATACTTGGGTATTAATATGCCCTATCCATACACTGATGACGTATTGTTCCGGGGCAACAGTGCCACTGTTGGATAGCAGCGAGTATAGTCGGCCAGATCGCAATTACGAGTCCATGATCATAATCGCAAGATTATGATTACAAGTGACTATGGCGGCGCTGTTTAAATATGGCGCTACGGGTTATTAGTGGTGCGAGATCTCTTGAGTTATTTTAGCTCGCATATTTAGGATAATTATATACTTAGGGTTTATTCTAATCCCGCATAGTACTATCCAACAGCCACCCTTGGGCACTTAAAACTCACAATAGATCAGGATACTGTTTATACGCTGAACAAGTATAAGAGGATTATAAATAATTGTAATAACCCGAAGGTAACAGTTAGGATAGACCATCGCGCTAATTATCACATGCTTAACTCTGGCTCTGGCTTGACTGAGTTGTTTGGCAACCTGGCAGGAGTTGCTCAGTCATTGACATTAAATTGTGCTGTACCAGTCGATAAATTAGTGGCCTTTGCATCTAGAAATCGTGCATTTGAGAGCCTCCAAGTACTTGATATTAGCCACGATGCCTTGTCACTAACCAAAGTATTGTGCCTGCTACAAGCCTTCCCAAGCCTGGTCAAGATCAGTTGCAGACTTGACAGACTGGGGTCAGAACAAGACAGCATTGCCGATGTAGAGCTGCCAGACCATATGGCTTCAACCTATCCCGCAGCAGGAAAAACCCTACAATTCTTAAGTGTAGTTGGTTGTGGTGAGAAAAGAAGTCGTGTGGATCCCAAGTATTTCCTACTTTCTGCACTTGTGTGTCCAAACCTTCATCGTGTTGAGCTACCACCAAGTGCTATAGCAGGCTTCCGGGCAAGTGTTTCTGAGGCGCTTCGGAATGGCCCATTTAGCAAGTATACTGCCCAACTGAATCGGCTTCTCCAAGTTGTCTACTAGCTGCATTTACTAAAATATTAGATTTTGCTAACTGCTCAAAGCTGCTTTATCACAAACAATAAATGAGATTAATCAACAGCAAGAATATGAATGTATAAGAGTACCAGAATTTCCGTTTATTTTTTCTTGACAGACTTGCTTCCAGTCGTAGTTTTGGCTGCCGTGGTCGTCTTGGCGGGCTTTTTCTTTGCCGAGCGTCCTCCTTGTGTCGTAGTCGGTTGCCCTGACCCAATGTGCATATGCGTGCGAGGGTGCGTCAGGTAATTAGGTGGTGGTACCTTGGGACGCGAGGCGCCAAATCGCGCTCTGGTCGGGATTTTTTCGTCCTCGACAATTGGAACCCACTGCTCAGGCAGCTCGTTGGCAATCGCAGTTGACCACAGAGGCTCACCTGCATCTTCTTCGTTCGTGTGCTGCTTGGAATCATCCGCACTAGAGCTCTTCTCACCGTCAGTGACGCCTTCGTAGCCCGGGGGATCGATGCCACCATTTGCCGCCTTGAGTTTCTCGCACAAGAACTGATGAATCAGGCCGATCTGGCCATGCGGGGTAGCAATTGGAGCCCAGGGCTCGGGTTTGGGGTACGCAAGAACTTCTTCCGGCGCTGCCTGCACATCAGCACCAGTGGTAATTGCAGTGCTCTTGCCATGCCATAGCCGCTGTGGCACAGTGAGCTGCTCGAGCCCGAATTCCTTATCCAAGCCAAGTTCCTTGAACCCGAAAAAGTCCTCACCCAGATCACCCAGCCCGTTCAGCGACCCGGTGATAAAGGTCTCATCCGATTCAAGCACCGAGACATCTGGCGGGGCTGCGGCGTCCAAGCGGCCATCCGCCATAGTGTCCTGGTATGACTTTGAGATCTTCCTTTGGAGATCCAGTAGCTTGTTATTGTGCTTGCCTACCTCGCCTCGCATGTAGTACTCGAGCTCGCTCAAGTCCTCGACGCCATTAGCATAGAGCGAGTGAGCAAGAATCGCCTCTGAGCTCATCGTCCGCCCGTGTTTATCACTATAAGAGCGCAGCGTGCGGCCCAAGTTGGTGACAAAGTCGATAAAAAAGTCAGACATTGTAGTTAACGCCGAAGACGTAGCCGCTTCAAAGCCCACATGGGCCAGCATAAATGCATTAGTCCGCTGAAGCAATTGCCTAGCACTTGAGGAATCGAGCTCAAGTCGTTGCGGAGGGTCGGGTTGCGTGGCATAGTCGCCGTGTATGTCTCGCACGGACAAGTGACCTAGCTCATCGGTATTGCGTTGTCCCCGGGCTCTCGCTGACTCGTTCCCAGTGGTTCCCCGTTGCAGCATGCCGACAGGGATGTTGAGTCGGTTGGCCCAGATATTGTTATCTATATCGCGAATTCTCTTCAGGCACTCGACGTTATCAGCCATTGCACGCCACATGGCGTTGTCGGGAAACCGGGCGGCGGCATATGCCTCGATGGATGGTTGGGTGTGCTCGGCACCCTTTGGCGCACACCCCAGAAGCACTTCGTCTACAGTCGCCTCGCAGTCGTCGTTTAGCCATCGCAGCACACCGTCCTTTCCCACCTGCTCCTCGAGTGTCTCGAGCTGCGGCAAGCCAGCCGCTGGCTCGCACTCGCTGACAAACTTCCATGCGTGGCTATCGAGGTCTTCAACTGCTTGCAACCACTCCTTGCGTCTCCAATCTAGCTCCTCGTTCCGTCGCCGAGCCTCAGCCGCATCGCTGCTGCCAGCGGCCCGCAGGTAGACTGTACACAAACTCGATATGTCAGTGCACCGGCTAATAGCCTGTATATCCACACAGCTGACTGGCTCCCGTGTGTCGTGAGCAGCACTGTCGAAGGCTCGCATGTCTTCAGCCGTCCGCTTAAACGCGTGCCGCTCGCCCAAGGAGCTGGCGGCACCATCCTGCTCAACTTGTCGAAGATACGAGGCGAGGCGCTTGCGGGTTTTGCTGCGCCATATTTTCTCGCCGAGCGACACATCGTAGCCCTCAACAACTTCGGAGATAGAAATATGCGTCGCTGTGTTAGTGCTCGTTGCGAGCACTATGTTTTGCGCCAGCGCTGTTAGTTTTGGCCGCTGCTGCTCTAGCTGCTGCGGCGGCGCTGGCGGAGATACTTGCTGGAGTGCGTTGATAGCCGCACCATCAAATAAGCCAAGGTCATCGACTGACGCTCGCATCATGGACATGCTGCTTTGAAAGGAGCTATACTCGGGCAACCCAGGCGCAGGGGTTTCCTCGTCAACCATTACTGAGCCCTCACGGTTGCCATAAATCGTTCGGGCGCCCTGAGACTCATTGCCACTCTCATCGCCGCACTCGGTCTGCACGTCATCGCCGCCGCCACCGTTACTCATGCCATTGCTCTTTTCACGCACAACAATATCCGGCACGGCATCCATAAGCTGCCGCGCCTTGGCTAGCAATGCATCGGCACTTTTGCGGTAGTAATTGCCGGGCTCGGTGTTGTAGGTGTAGCAGTTGTCGCGAATCAGCTGCAAGTGGTCGAAAAACTGTCTCTTGCTGTTGTACACCTCGTTGCGCAGGTTCTTTGCCATCGCCGCCAAATCCATTGGATTCTTGATGACCTTGAGGTAGTCTGGGGCATCCTTTCGCTTGACTTGGTAGTGGAATGGCACGGAGGCCTCGCCCATGTTCTTCAGCTCATTCAGGACGTGCTCAAGCGCGTCGTAGAGCTCAACCTGTCCCACACGGCGATCATTAGCCCATTTGGTCCGCTTTGGGCGTACCTCGGAAAGCAGATGGCTGAGCTCACGTGTCGACAAGTTCACACTGTCGCGGTGGTTGTCGATAAACTGTGCGAGGTTCTTCATGTTTTGTAGAGAGCCTAGCTTGGTGACAAGCATGTCCTTGGGCTCGGCCGCGCGCTGCTGCATCACATCCTTGATCTGGCGGATATTGCCCTCGCACAGGTTCTGGTCGCGAACCACTTCAACCATCTCGTCCAGCGTGCGAAACACGGAGTGTAAAGCGACATTTACAACGTCTGGTGAATCGGAATTGGCTTGAACCAACCCTTCTCTGCTGGAGCCATTGACCAGGGTATGAGCGCTAGTTCGTGCATGCGAGCTTTCGCCCTCAGCCACAGTCGCTATAATGCCATTCGGCTGAGTCCCAGTACCAGCCAAAGTCATTGGCTCGTGTCTGCCGCTGCCGTTCATATGCACATCGCCGTCACTGTCGTCGTCATACTCCTCATCCTCATCGATGTTACGCGACAGCAGTGGCTCTGGCATATTGGCGCCCACTAGTGAGGGCACCTCAACGCCATTAGAATCTCCACCTAAAAGCGTATCCATGGAGAGCTCATCGGCTTTTAGCTTGGTCTGAGTAGCTACGACATCGCCCAGAGCTACCGCTGCTTCGGTGCACTTTGCGCAATTGTGCAGACCGCAAAGAGCTGACACGTATTGCTCAAAGATAGCCGATCTGGCGTGGAATGCAGCTAGGGCGCATACCAACGAGCCCTCGGCAGCAACCAAGTCGCCAGTGGTATCTGGCGCCGAGCTGGCGAGAGCAGTGTCGGTAGCTGATCCCGGAGAAACGGGGTTTGGCGTGACCGAAGTATCATTCGCCCAAATTGCCATGTCAATGTCACTTCCCGAGAGCACAGAGAGCATGTCGTCGTCCGACTCCATCGACGCAGCAGCGATCGCTCGCGCCCGCTTGCCAGCCTTGGGCTGAATGGCACCAGCGCTGTCGCCATCTTGGTGTGCAACGCGCTTGCCAGAATACACTGAGGCTTTGACAGAGGCAGTAGTTTCTGATGACTGTCTTTGCAAGAGCACAGCTGGCATAGCGGTATCCTCGGCAGGGGAGGGAGCTGCTGCGGGCGGTAAATCGAATATTGGCGGTGGTGGCGAGTGAAATCGCCACAGCTCAGCGCGAGGCGAAATAAAGCGGTCCCAAAGCTCTGGCGACTCCAGGGCCTTGGTTACCCAGGGAACTTCGGCTTCAGCCAGGTGCGATGACCATTCGCCACGCTCGTGCAGCCGAAGGGCGATCTGGTAACTGCGGCGCGACCAGCTCCCAGTCAGGTCCATATCATGTGCTACTCGTAGTGATCGAGCACTATGTTGATGCGGCGGCTGCTCACTGGCCATGGCCTCGTTGTCTTTGTCAGTTCCCAATGTCCCCTAAACGCTAATAACAAAGCGTGTAAAAATAGAAAAGGGAAGGGCGTCGTCTGACTAGCTAGACAGCCGACTCCTGGTTGTATATGTGCGAGAGAGAAAAAAGCCGGTAATGAGAAAAGAAATTAACTGAATGCTGAATCCAGTATCAAGAGATAGAGCAGAAATAAGAGTCGGTAGTTGCGTGCTAGGCGCCGAAGTAGCTAACTCCCAACAAAGAAGCGAAAAAAAAACGAATAGCAAATAGAGCGAAAAATCGAGTAGCAATTATCGACTTGCGCGCGCGCATGAGCACTAGCCAATGCAGGCGGGCCTCAAAACCTCAGAGCCAAAGCCTAATCGCGTGATTCTGATCTGTAGAGCACAGTTTTTCTGAAAAAGATAGCCGTGGCACATTTCAGTTTGCATTTCGTCTTTGATTTACGTAAAATTTGAATTACTAGGCGCAAAAGGAGGCTATTGCTATCATACACGATGTTGGGAGCAGTTAGCCGACACGTTGCAGCTTTGCGGCCCGGAGCCAGTCGGGCGTTCTCGACTGGGCCAGTCCCAGGGTACCAGACACGACTGAGCCAGCACTACCACAACACGCTGCGCGACGACATGATGATCCTGCAGTACGTGCCGCCGCAAGTGCGTGCGCGGCAGGAGGAGTTGGAGGAGACGCGACTGAAGGCGATTAAGGAGAACGTGGGCGGCACGCCGCCCAACCCCCTGCGCAAGCAGCAGAAGACGCGGCCCCCAAAGCCCAGAGCAACAGAGAGCGCAGCACACAACACGCCATACGTCGACAAGGTCACGGTGCATATCCGGTGCCGCGAGGCGCTGCAAAACAAGCACCACTTGTTGTCTGCATTGATGACGCTGCAAGTAGTGACAGGGCAACGGGCCGAGGTCATCAAGGCCAAGAACGACGCTGCGCCGTGGAAGCTACGTAAGGGCATGCCGATCGGCGCCAAGGTAGAGCTCACTGGCGACCGTATGTATGAGTTTTTGGATAAGCTGGTGGAAGTCGTTTTGCCTCGTATGAAGGAGTACAACGGCCTGCGTATGGACGCTGGCGATGGCATGGGCTGCTTTACGCTGGGCTTTGATAACTCGGCTATTGGACTGTTCCCCGAGATGGAGATGGTCTATGATATGTTCCCCATGGTGTTTGGCTTTGCTGTCAACATCAAAACCACGGCTGGCCACAACCCAGCAGGGCGTTTGCTGCTGAGCGGGTTGAACCTGCCGTTTGTGCATGCGCGCAAGCCTGCGACGGAGTCGCTCATGCTTTAGCTTTTGCACATATACACTTGCTGTATTGAGCACTATATAGAAAGAAAATGGACATACCTAATATATGTTGGCGGTAAGTGGCGCTTGCATGTGCAGGCGACAGGAAAAGATAGCAGCAGAACAGCGCACTTATCGCCAATGACGCGTGCATGGCCAGAGAGATAAGCAAGCCCCAGATAAAGGGCGGAGTGGGCGGCAATTATAAAGTGTCCGTTGCCGCTGAAGAAGCACAGGGCACTGCAGTTGCAATCACAGTCCACGCTCCTTTTTCTGTACAATTTCGCCGTTGCCGGTCCGAGTCTCCCGCTCTTCTTAGCAGAGTACTTAAGCGCGCATCTTCTTCTCTGACCACTATCCTTCTCTTTGCTTTTCACTTACACTTTTTTTTTGAAATGTACAGGGCAATTTCTACACTAAAGCCTACGCCAGTTTTCCGCCCGTTCATCCACAGCCCTATCACAAAGGCAAGTCCAATTTTTGTTTCATTAGTGGCTGCGCAGTCAAGTCAAACTAAGAAAGGTCTGCTTTTATCTCACACTGTAGAACAACAAGACGCACGCTTTGCTAGCTGCTCGCGCCCAGTCGACAACCGCCATGCCCTCCGCTACACCGCTGCGCAAGTCGAGCGACCCAGCAGCTGGAAAGCTGTTTGAGTTCCAGGCCCAGTTGCCCAAACTCCCAGTACCCACGCTGAGCGAGACACTACCAAAGTACCTGCGCACGGTTGAGCCGCTATTGTCCAAGGAGGCATACGCGCAGACCAAGCAGGTTGTCGAGGAATTTGCTCGGTCATCGCAGGGCCAAGAGCTGCAGCGGAGGCTGGAAGCGCGCGCCGCTGAGCCCGGGCGACCCAACTGGCTCGAGGAGTGGTGGAACGACCTGAGCTACATGGGGTACCGCGACCCAGTGGTGCCGTACGTGAGCTACTTTTACGCCTACAAGGACGATAAACTGCGGCGCAAGCCCACGCAGCGCGCAGCGGCCATTGTGCGTGCAGCATGGGAGTTCCGGCGGCAGGTGGGCTCACGCGAGCTGGCGCCTGAGACGACAAAGGCTGGGGCGCTGTGCAGCTACAGCTACAACTACATGTTTAATGCCACGCGTATTCCAAAGAAGCCATCTGACATTGAGGCTACTTATGACCTGGCGACGAACGAGCACATTGCTGTTGTGCGCAACAACCAGTTCTACGCCTTGCCGCTGGTGCATAACGGTCAGCTGCTGTCTGCTGCCGAGATTGAGGCCCAGCTGGACCGCATAGTCGAGCAGGCCGATAGCACTGCGGCTGTGCCCGTGGGTGTGCTGACGTCAGACAATCGAGATCTGTGGACTGACAACTACCGCCTGCTGTCCGAGGCATCCCCTAAGAACGCTGCTACACTGGAGCGGCTGCAGAGCGCTGCCTTCTTGGTGTGCCTTGACGATGCGCGTCCAGTGACGCGTGAAGAGTATCACCGCGTGTTCTGGCACGGCAACGGCCGCAACCGCTGGTTCGACAAGTCGCTCCAGTTTATTGTCTGCGACAACGGCAAGGCCGGCTTCCTGGGAGAGCACTCGAGCATGGATGGCACGCCGACATGTCGCCTGAACGACTACATTTTGGACCAGACCTTGCACGGTAAGGTTGACTTGGGCTCCAGCACAGTGCGCTCGGACCTGCCAGCGCCCGAGGCACTGCGCTTTGTGACGCCGCCAGCTGTTGTGCGGGCCATTGAGCAGGCCGGCCAGCGCTTTGACAAGGTCGTTGAGCAGCACCAGCTGCGCGTATTGCAGTACGAGGGCTTTGGCAAGGACGAGATCAAGCGCCTGGGATTCTCGCCAGATGGCTTTGTGCAAATGGCTATTCAGCTCGGCTACTACAAGCTGTATGGCAAGTCGCGCGCTACTTACGAGGCTGCTGCTACGCGTGCCTTTGCCCACGGCCGCACGGAGACCTGCCGCTCGGTGTCCTCTGAGAGCGTCGCCTTTTGTGAGCAATTCGAGACTACTACGGCTAGCGCTGAGGCCAAGCTATCTGCATTGCAGGCTGCTGTCAAGGCTCACGGCACCTACGCCAAGATGTGCTCCGAGGGCAAGGGCGTTGACCGCCACTTGCTGGGTCTGCGCCTGTCGTTGCGCCCCGGCGAGGAGAAGCCAAAGATCTTCCAGGATGTTGCTTACACCGAGTCGTCGCACTGGTATCTGTCGACATCGCAGCTGTCGAGCGAGCACTTTGAGGGCTGGGGCTTTAGCGAAGTCGTCCCTGATGGCTATGGCGTAGCCTATACTATTCGCAAGGATGCTGTTATCTTGCATATTGCTGCTATGAAGAACGAGTTTGGCCTCAACTCGGACCACTTGGCTCACTACATCAAGGAGGCAGCTACGGAGATGCGTGCTGTTGTACTGGCTTGCAAGCTCAAGGAGGCTGCTGCCAAGCCCAAGCTTTAGATAACGACGCTTATCAGTCAATTTTAGTATTTCCCACGGCTTTTTTCTTTCCGACTATCTTTGCCTTTGCCTTATACAACAGTAGACACCTGCAATTGTAGGCTATTGAAGGTGCTGCCACAAGTGGTTTTAATTCATGACCCTTCTTTCTTCCTTTTCTTGTTTTTTTAAGAATTAATATCAGCAACTTTTCTTAATATTTATTGCTATGCATAAGGTCGCTATCCTGTCTACTCGCCGCCTGCTAAGGCTTCCAGCGGCCTATAAGGTAAGAAGGGTGTTTTTTGCTCTACATGTTTTTTGCGCTGTCACATGCGCCTACCTTCTAAGGAGACCTTGCTTTTCACAGATACCGGGATTTTCGCCACCCACCAGCCCCCTTTTCTTTCCCAGGCAACGTCCTTTGAGCAGGCGGATACACAAAGCGCCTCCTTTTTTGTCTGTGCGCTCAACTCTCAATTAATAATCGCTGCGCTTTTTTACATTACCTTCTTAGGGCTCCACGTCCAGGCGACGCATTGCAAGCACCATCGGATCAAGGAGTATGCCTACCAGCAATAGAGACATAGGGCACGAGTATGGCAGACTCTTTGCGCAACAAAGCCAGCTGCCCCGGCTGCCGGTACCTGACCTTCAAAAGACGTTGGCCAAATACGGCGAATCGCTAGAGCCGCTGCTGCCAAGTGACAAGCTGGCGCATAGCAAACGGGTTATTCGGGAGTTTGGCGAGTCGGCGCAAGGCCAGGAATTGCAGCAGCGGCTAGAGGCGCGGGCAATGGATCCCAGCTGTGCCAACTGGCTTGAAGAGTGGTGGAACGATTTGAGCTACATGGGGTACCGTGACCCAGTCATCCCCTACGTTAGCTATCATTACTCGTTCAACGACGACCCACTGTGCGCTCGGCCCAACCAGCGCGCTGCTAAGCTGATTACCGGTGCTATGGCCTTCCGTCAGGCTATTGTCGATGGCAGTCTTTCACCGGAAACAACAAAGGCTGGTGCGCTGTGTAGTCACAGCTACAAGTTTATGTTTAATGCTTGCCGCATCCCGCAAAAGCCCTCTGATATTTGCCGCACAGTTCCCTATGAAGGCAATGACACTATCGTGGTTATTCGCAATGCGCAGTTTTTCCTTCTGCCACTTGTCCAGGATGGCTTGATGCTGACACAGGCTGAGATCGAGCAGACTCTGGACCGCATTGTTGCTCAGGCCGATGCCAATATGGCCGTGCCAGTGGGCCTACTGACGGCGGATAATCGCGATACGTGGGCCGAGAACCGTCGTCTTCTGATCGGCGCTGGCAACGCTGCTGTGCTAGATGCCATTGAGTCATCGGCATTCATTGTGGCGCTGGAGACAAGTCGGCCGGTTACGCGTGTAGAGTTTAGTCATGCGATCTGGCATGGCGATGGGCGCAGTCGGTGGTTCGACAAGCCATGTCAGTTTGTTGTTTGCGACAATGCGCGTGCTGGATTCAATGGCGAGCACTCAATGATGGATGGTACACCCACGCTGCGCCTAGTACAGCATGTCATCGACAACGCGCCCCCGCCAGAGGAATCAGCCCATGTACGCAACTGTGCATTCGAGCAGCTCCACTTCCATACGCCACCCGCCCTAGTCGCTGCGGTCAAAGCTGCGGAATCCCTGTTCGCTGAGGGCACTGAGAAGCAGCATTTGGCTGTGCTCAATTATTCTGCGTATGGCAAGGAGGAGATCAAGCGGCTAGGATGCTCCCCTGACGCGTATATCCAGCTGGCGCTACAGCTGGCCTATACTCGGCTCTATGGCGGTGCTCGGCCTACATATGAGTCTAGCATGACGCGCAAGTTCCTTCATGGCCGGACTGAGACTTGTCGCTCAGTGACTCGCGATAGCGTAGCGTGGTGTCGAGCCATGATGTCGCCATCATCCAACAACGAAGAACGCAGTCAGTTATTCCAGGCTGCCTTGGCTACGCACACAAGGCTGGTCAGAGAGGCTGTGGAAGGCTGGGGCGTTGATCGCCACTTGCTCGGCCTTCGTATGGCGCTGCATCCAGGAGAGACCAAGCCCGAGATCTTCGAGGACCCTGCCTACGCGTACTCGTCGCACTGGTATCTCTCGACATCGCAAGTATCGAGCGAGAACTTTACCAGCTACGGGTGGAGCGAGGTCACGCCCAAGGGATACGGAATTGCCTATAATATCCGCAAGGAATGCTTGGTTATCCACATTGCTTGCATGCGAAATGAGCATGCCCTAAACTCTGACCACATGGCCCAGTACTTTGAGACCACTCTGAACGATGTGCGCAACATGCTTTTAAAGGCTTAGCATCGCTTCAATACCCCTTTGCAATGCCAATATTGCCGCAACTTCACATTGCCCGAGAAAGCTCCATTCCGAGTAGCGTGCCAATGATGCGGATTTCCTAACTTTAAAGTGAACAGTATGCACTCTAGCTGCCTTGTTGCATCACATCTCATATTTTACAGTGGGGCCATTGTTGCCAGCCGCTGTAGACCATTTGGACCGCATGGTTATGCAGAGATCCGCGGCGGTGACATCATAATTACGCCAGCCTTTGCAGCCATTGGGCGCCAACTGCCAACACATACCACGCAAATCCCTTTACTTGGGCACCATGCGGTCGCTATCTGCATTTCCTAGTCCTTCATGCGAGATTGCCCCTGAAAGTAGTAGAAAGACTACACACAAAGAAGCGGCTGAGGAAATACTTTTTAGTTTGGACTGACAAGGGGATCTCGGTCCACAGTCTCTCTTTAACTGCACTTCACGCATTACTGCATTCTCCTATTTGCCTCTTGCTTGTTCACGTCATTTTTTGTTATTGTCATTTGGGTTGTGCTGGTTTTGCAACCTTCATGTGCTATTTCTCCTTCCTGCTGAGACGCTGAGCGCTTACAGCATTTTCATATCCACCTTTTTCACGCTCACCTATCTTCTAATACCACTCCCGCATCCCCTTCCCACCTCGCTCCATCCCACTCTCTTCTATTTTATTGTAATGAAGTTTTTCAATATCGCGCTCGGGCTTGCCCTACTTGGCGCTCACAATGTCGTCAACTGCATGGTAGTTCCGCCTGGTGCAGAATCTATCCCTGTTTGCAAGAAAATCGGCGTCCGCAAGGAGGTACGCTCGCTGACCGCCACCGAGTGGCAAGCCTATTCGAATGCTGTTGCGGCGGCGTATAACGACAAGTGGGTAGACTGGTTCGGGTTCTACCACAGCAGAGTGGCTGACACGGTTCACGGTAGCAGCCAGTTCCTAGTATTCCATCGCCATTTCATCAACAGCTACGAGGACATACTCCAGCGCTACAACCCGGCTGTCACAGTTCCTTACTGGAATATGATGGTTGACTTCCAGAACCCCGCTAATAGCTCGGTCCTAGGTAGCAAGTATCTGGGCGGTAACGGCGTCGGCCCCAAGAACTGTGTGACGTCGGGACTAGCCGGCGCATGGACGCTGTATCCTAAAGGCCGCTGTCTTAGCCGCGTCTACAACAACGGCACCAAAATTAATCCGTGGTATTCTCCGGAATACGTCACCAGCGTGATGCAGCGCTCGACTACTTATGCTGATTTCCGCTTCAGCATTGAGAACTCGGTCCATGGAGCCGTGCACTTGGGTCTGAATGGCGATATGGGCACCATGAGTTCTCCCACCGACCCTGTGTTCTTCCTCCACCACGTGAATATCGACCGCTTGTATGCGCAATGGCAGGCCGTGAAACCCGCCACACGCACGTTCATGTATGACGGCGTTGATCACAAAAACATACCCGTTACGGTTAAAGATTCCATCACTGGTACTAGCACCCCGGTGTACGCAGTGATGCGTCTCGGGTATGGCAATATGTGCTATACGTACGATACTATCAAGGCGGCTAAAGGCGATACCACCGCATTGGTCAAGCGTCAGCCACGCAAGTGTATTAAACGGCCGAGCCCAGCTACACAGCAGATAATTATGAAGCTGCCACCCAAGGTTTTGGAGCAGTTTTACCCGTCTTTTGCTAAAGGCCCAGGACACCCGTTGGAGAATGAGATGGCCACAATTAGTCCTCTGCAGCCAATGGCTGCCGATGCCTGTGCTGCTGATTTTAAGGCGCCACCTCCTAACGAGAATATGCGTGGTAAAATTCCATTGCCCTCGAAACTCCCCGATGACTGGATCAAGATGCAGGGCTCTTCGGTTGCCGAAGTCAGGGCACTCGAAAAATCTGCCTACGACGTGGTGGATGCCCTGAATAGGGCTAATTATTTGTCGCCGTACATGGTTTAACCTTGTTTTATTACTTGTTTTTTACGCCTCGTGATGTTTGCTTTAATGGCTAGTGTGTTCTCTTTGTTATTTTTGTGTATGTGGGCAATATGGCCATGGCCATATTACCTCGTGTATTGAGCATATGGCTTATTTTTCTATTTGTTAGAAATGTGGGGGTGGAGAGAGCAGGGTTTGACCTTGCTGCGCACATGGGGGTGGCATGGGTGCCTCTTTTCTTTTCTGTTGGTGGCCATACTTGCTCCCCACACAGAATAGGTCCGAGAATAAGGGCGGTGAGCGTGGGCCATAAATTTTTTTACTTTACCAACGTCCTCCTCACTGTCTTTAGCACGCATGCACGCGTGCCTAGCAAAAGAAGCGATAGGAAAGTAGCAATGCTTATTAACGAGCGCGCGAAGTGACGCTCAGAGAGGAGAGGAAGTTGGAGTGTAGCCACTCTGGCCTCTCGCCATTTTTTCTTTGCCACTGAAACCAACACCTACTTTTTTATTACGTATTCACAATACTGCGCTTATTGTCAATAGTTTGCTCACCAATCGAGGCACAGGCACTCATAGGGTCGAGTTTGTGTTTGTCATATCTCGTTTTGCCCTAGCTTTCTAAAAATACGCTGCTACACGCTCAGTGCCACATAAAATCCCAGATTCACACGATGCTCAAGTACATCTGCATTCTCTTGGCAGTCCTTATCAGCGAGGTCTTTGCAAAGTCAATGTTCCCCTTGCCGCGACTCCCAAACTCGTGCTCACAGATATCCGTGCGACGGGACATAATCTCATTGCCGCCGGAGGAAATACAGCGGTTCATTCGCGTAGTGCGCGAGATGCATAGGCGCGGGTGGATGGACGGCTTCGGCAGCATGCACGACCACATCTCGCACCAGATCCACGGCAACGAGCAGTTCTTTGCGTGGCATCGGCGGTTCCTCCGCCACTTTGAAATCCTCATGCAAGAGATTGATCCAGGAGTAATGATACCTTATTGGAACTGGGGCACATACTGGCAGAGCCCCGTCGCTGATCCCGTATTGACTAGCGCGTTTTTCGGCGGCAATGGTCGGCCCGGAGACAACTGCGTGGTGGAGGGAGCGCAGGCGCGGTGGGGGCGCAACTACCCGACACGCAATTGCTTAACAAGGCGGTTCAGGTATGGCGCCACTACGGGCGCGTTTTGGCCAATGCGCGCTGTACGTGACGTAATGAATATGGCAACGACCCA
Source organism: Coemansia sp. RSA 2050 (assembly GCA_027578835.1). Classification (NCBI taxonomy): domain Eukaryota; kingdom Fungi; phylum Kickxellomycota; class Kickxellomycetes; order Kickxellales; family Kickxellaceae; genus Coemansia; species Coemansia sp. RSA 2050. The sequence continues at coordinate 45,765 of JANBSU010000075.1, read as the reverse complement.
TGCGCAGTTCCGCTCGCGTATTGAGAACGGCGCCCACGGCATTGTGCACCTTGGATTAGGCGGTGATTTTGAGACTATGTATGCACCCGTCGATGTTCTGTTCTTTTTGCACCACGCTATGATCGACAAGATCTGGGCAGAATGGCAGTCCCGCGATCCTTTGCGGTACCGCATGGTCGATGGCTATGACTCGCAGCGGATCCCTGTTACTGCCAACTCGCTGATGCCCTTTTATAGCGAGGAAGTCGGCACGGCGCTGGCTACCAATGGCCCTGGCTACTGCTATGTCTACGACGATGTCCCTGCAGCTCCTTCGGGGGCTATGTTCAAGTCGTCACGTCGCACTACCTTTGCTTCGTTCAAGGCAGTCTTCAATGGCTCTAGCGAGCAGCCGGCGCCAAACGCTGCAGCTGAGGATGCGGATGACGACTCTACGGAAGCCCCGGCTCCGGCTGGTAGTGAGTTCCGCGTCAAACACACTTTTAACGATACTACGGACTTTAAGCCGCCTAGCCCGATGAGTGTTGAGTGGCTGAGAAGTCGCCGCATGGATGTTGCCGAGGCTGCTCGAATGCAAGCCCTGGTTAATAGAGTGGTAGCACAGATTAACGCCGAGCGCAGAAAGCAGGGTGTCAAAGCTGGTTAGAACAGTCTAGCACAAGCCAAATTCGCCCTCCCCTTTTTTGAGCTCACTTTCTTTTGCAAACAAAATTTAGGGATATTTTCCGACAAAACCGCCCCATTGTCGAAAATTTGAAGTTCTAGCCTGCATCCCATCATTTTTTTTTGAGCCAGTGTTGGTGTCTGGCTTTGGAAACAAAAACTCTGCCCCAAAAAGAGGCTCTTGGAGTTCCTTTGCGCTTTTTCTTTCGCGTTTTCTGCATTCAAGATTCTAACATTAAAATGGCATTCGCTCCTACGCAACCAGTTGGTGGTCGTATGCACTTTCCGCCACCCCAGTTTGGGCAGTCGTCTCCTTCGCCCTTCTCACCAGCTGGCCAGCGCGGACGTGCTGAATTTATGACACCGACGCGGCAAGTAGGCGGAAACCATTCCAGCATCACGAGCTCGCCTTTCCGCACATCGCTACGACACAACGCGTACTTTGAGGCTGAAGCCAACTCCAATCCATTCACGCCGCGAATTGAGCGTGGCGTGCCAGTTGGCAATAATGGCTCGCGCACTCTTGGTCGCCGTGTCACACTGCAGAACAGCGGCATAGCTAAGGGTGTAGACTATGGTGACCATGGGCTAGGCTCGGTCGATGGCGGCACTGCTGGGGTAGGAGCGCTGAGTATGAATGGGGACTTTGCCTCGTTGGGCGGAGGTGTGGGTGCATGGCCTATCGACGCTATGCATAATACTGGAGCTGGGTCATCGGGTGCTAATGTAAGTGGCGTAGACTCTGCCACTGGGTCCCCGTTTGGCAGTCGTCCTAAATCACCTGCTCAGCGGTCAGCGTCTCCCCGGCGTCGCACCAAGCTGCCGTCCTTCCTACTGGGCTCTACGCAGCTGTCCAGATCGCCTGCCAAGTCATCCTCACACATTCAGGGCTCCGAGTTGGCGCCGACCTCTCCTAGTGCATCGATGTTTGGCATGGGTAGCCCAAAGGCTCAGACCCCGCTCTCTGCGAACCCCACTTCGCCGCGTCGGCTCAGCGGGTTTGGCTCCAATGACATGCTCTCCAGCGCCTACAAGTCGGCTATGCCCCGGAACCACAAGGGAGCAGCGTCGGCGCTAGATGATGCACCGCCAGTCTTGTCGCTTGATGACATGGGCCTCGACCATGACGACCAGTTTGCGCGTACACCCGATGGCGATGCTGACCCGTTTGCTCCCTCGCGTGACGGTGCTAGGTTTGATGCGGGCGATCCACGCACTGGTGGCGTGGACGGCGGGCCAAGCAGCGAAGAAGATTACAACGGAGTCAAGATCAGGTCGGTTGTTATCAGAGGTCTGCCAGCTGAGACCGAGTCGAGCGCTCTTAACCACTTTCGCGAGTTTGGCCAGATCCTGGCCTTTGCTGTTGTGCCCTCGGGTGGCTTGGCGCTATTGTATGCCGAGCCTTGGCAGGCTCAGCGCGCTGCTGGACAGGCTGACTCCTCTGGGCGAGTCCTGATAGGCGGCCGCACGCTGGCATCTGTTGAGTGGGCCGATGAGGCATGTGTCGCTTTGATGTTTACCAAGGTCTTCCCTAACCAAGCTCTGCCAGAATCCGCCATCCCGCCTGCAGCAAACTCGTCTACTCTGGCTGAGACCATTTATGCCCAGTCCCCGCAATCCCGTGGTGTACGCCAGCCACCGCAGCCACGCGTTGGATCCCGGCTCAATGCCCTGCAGACGAGCGACGGTAAAGGCAGATCCGTTGGCGTGTCATCGCCATTCAAGCAGAGCCAACTGCCCTATGTCCGAAACGTCTCCAGCGGCGAGGGTGGCACTCAGGCTACGTCGAGCACGATGTACTCGTCCGCATCTGTGCTGCGGGCTGCCCCCACTCCCAAGCCTCGCAATGGCATATTACAGAGCGCCCTTGATATCTTGTTTGGGTGGTAGGCTTCTGCTACATTTTTCACTTTCAGCTGTTTCTGCTAATGCACTAGGCAGTCTTCATGCTACTTTGGATTAAATCCAAACTCCCTTTCCATATATTGCCATGTGTCGGAATAACGCCCCTGAGTATACCTGTAGTCCCCAAAGTAAAACAATAGTAGCCATATTGTCGTACCCCGGCTGCTCAACCTTGTCCTTGCTTGATTACTGGCCTCGCCGCCCCAAAAGAGAGATCGCCGATAGTCCGCTTTAACCAGCCGAGTCGTCGATGCCTTCAACTGTTAGCCATGGATATACTGTAATGACCTTTGCAGTGGTAGAGCGCTGAACCATATTCGGGGCTACCTGGGTGGTTATCCGCAAGCAGTGACATCCCAGTCAGCCTTGAAGGGTCAATAAATGGCATTGATACTGACAAGGCCTATAGTCAATGGTGGGTCTTGCGGCTTATAGATATACTCTACAATGGCCCAGCAGGATAGGAGTAGGCTTACCGGCCACACTTATTGACTCACATGACAGAGACAGAACTGATATGAACTTTGAAGCCTTGGAATTAGTAACTGTTTTGGGCACATGTAAACTATTGACCTACCTTGTGATTTGGAGGTCCGTATCCGCAAATTCAGCGTGGAGTACCATAGCATTTCGAAGCAAGATGGTGGTATCTATTAGGACCGAGTACTTGTTGAGCAGCGGAGCCACAGTTTGATTGGCCAAGGAGCCGACAAAAAGACAGTGAACAGCCAACAAACAAAAAAATCTCGAATGCTTTAGGGGCGCCAACCTTGCGCGTGTAGTAAAAAAGCGACATCGTTGCTATTTTTAGAAACGTCAGTTACAGGAGAAAAATGACCAAGCCACCTTCTTAATGAGCTAGCAGCAAGTTTACAATTATTGTCAACACGGGAGACAAGACAAGCAAAAAAGTGAGATATTTATAGATCCGGCAAACATGATAGAAGTAGTGGCTGGCGCTGTGGTCCCTACTTATTGGCAGTGAGAGGGCTTTAAAGTAGCATGCCTCGGTGTCTAGATAGCGTGGCACAGCTGTCAGACAAAGATCATCGAAAGTGAGCACGCCACGTAGTCCAGAACAATGATGTCAGCCTCGTTCAATGGAACTTGCAGATTGTGTTGACAATACCACAAATTATAGCTGTTTGTTGTTTGGCTGCACCTTTCAGCACCAAAAGCACGAAAAATGTAGTGGCCCCTGGCCAGGCGGGATTTATGCAAAACGGAGTGCTTCTGCCATTGCTGTCACCGCGCTGCCTGGACGAACCCCAAGAAGGGAGAAGCATACTGCATTTTTACCAGAATGCATTAACACGTACGGACCGCTGCCGTAGCGCCGTAGACATTGCGCCCGGTGCTTGCATGTTTACTGCTTTGCATCCTTTTGCCGTCATTGATTGCGGCTAGGCGGATGTTGTGCACTAGCAGTCTCCCCGCGCTCCCTCATTTTCGTTCTAGCAAGGCTACATAATCTACGCGCTGGCCTCCTTGCTTGACCACACACTTGCACTACCAGGAAAGGCTGATGCTAGACACTACACAGCTAAATTGTTTCCACTATTCTTCAAGCATTTTCTTCTTTCCTCTTTCATCTATATTTTGTGGTTGTTTTATTTACGGAATCCAGTGCTTATTTATAGCTCGGCTACATCTCACTCGTTTATTCTAGACTCTCTCACTCACATTCATTCATCCATTCATACTCTCTGTGAGTGGGCTTGAGCAAGCAGAAGCCACGTACCGTTTTCCTATTATTTTTGTTGTGGGCCCGCGCGACGCAATATTCTAAGGACATTGTCCTTGCGTGGTGTTGTGCCCCCCTTCCCCCCATTTTAACATCTTTGACTGAGACTGGCTAAGCCTCGCGGTCTAGATAAACCATCCAACCCTCATTTCTAACGGCAGCACTTGGGCTATAAACACAGATCCCCTTCTTTGGTTCTCCTCCGACCAGAGCTTGCTATCGCCGCTGGCTTTTCTCTTCCCCGTTCTCCCTCCCCTTTTTAACCCTTCGCTTCAGTTCCCTAAGCTGGTCTTTATTCATATCATTTAACACTTTTTTCTCTTGACTTTCTATCTACAGCCTCATCTCGCTGGTCGCAGAAAACGCGTTAGCATTCGCTCATCACAAGCTCAACTTGGCTAGAGCTCCTCTTTCACTATCTTTTATTGCTTCCCCGCTCCTAACACCGGCAGCTGCATATTTTACATCTTCACCAAACCATGGCAAAGAGTCTTATATTCTTGGCTGCCCTGTGCCTGGCCACCGCCGTCAATAGCCAGTGCATAAATCCCACACCTCGCCCTGAAATCCGCTCGCTGTCGCCTGAGGACCGCGGCAGGTTCTTCCGTGCACTCAACCAGCTTCGCTCCAATGGCGAGCTGGACAGACTATCGAGGCTCCACGTCGATAATGCCGACAACATCCACGGCCACCCCGTGTTCCTGGCGTTCCACCGCGTATTCGTCAATGACTTTGCCGCTGCTCTTAACCGGGTTGACCCCGGAGTGCCAGTGCCGTACTGGGATTGGTCTTTGGATGCCAGCAACCCCATCACAAGTGATCTGTTCACCAACGACTACCTTGGCGGAAATGGCAAGGGCGACCAGGGCTGCGTCCAAAGCGGGCCCTTTGCCAACTGGCAAATGTCGGTAGATAGCCCTCATTGCCTGTCCCGAAAGTTCAACCAGGGCGATAGCATTGCGCCGTTCTGGCCGCCAGAGGCTCTGTTGAGCATGCAAAAGACTTGCACCCAGTATGGCGCCCTCTCGAGCGGTATTGAGAACGGGTGTCACGGCGCTGTGCACTTGGGCATCTCAGGCGACATGTCGACCATGTTTGCTCCCAACGACCCCTTCTTCTTTTTGCACCACGGAATGGTCGACAAGCTGTGGTACGACTGGCAGCTGATGGAGCCCAACACACGCTTCCAGCAGTACGACAACTCCAACTACAAGGATGGACAAGTCTCTGGCGACGACTTGATCCCCGGCTACCCTGGCATGCGCGTGAGGGATTCGTTGGATCCGCGCAGCGGGCTCTGCTACGTCTATGTTGATTCTGGGTCGCGCGCTGCTACTAAGAGGTTGATGCAAGAGATTGACCGTCAGACCTCTGGTAAGAACGCTGGTGGTCCCATGTCTGCGCAAACCGGTGGGCCGACACAACTGGCTTCTGCTCCCTCCATGCCTCCCTCCTCCGCAGCCGGTCCTGACGCTCACAACGGCCCTCCATCCCCCATGCGCCCACAAAACACAGATATTTCCGCCGCTGCTCGCGCCTCTGGCAACGGGTCGCCCTCAGCCGAATCCACCGCCCAGCTCAACGACATTACCACGCAGGTGTCGCGGCTCTCGGGCAACGACGACTCGAGGGCCAGCGCCTCGGCTGCTCTGCACAACCAGCAGATCAACTTCCTCCAGAACACGCTGCTCAACAGCATGGCAGGCGGGCGGAGCCTTGACCTTGCCGGCGCGCTCCATGGACACCGCCACCGCTTCTTGCGTCGTCTCATCAATGCTGTGGTGCCTCGCGAATACACTGATGAAAAGGCTCTGGGCTCGTCGGACATCCTCACCGGCCTGGTTGGTGGTCTGCTCGGCAAGGATGGCCTGGTGGGCCATCTGCTCCAGGGTTTGGGCCATGTCGTTGAAGTCCTGCCACAGGGCTTGGGCGAGACCCTCAAGGCGGTTGGCGGCATTGCCGAAGGCGTCACCAATGACGTCTTTGACATCCTAAAGCTGCCCAAGGTCGACATGTCCAAGGTTCCCGAGGCTGAGCGCCGCATCCCCTATGTCGCCGCACTGCCCAACTGGTGGTACGAGCACAACAATCTTAATGCCACGTACGCTGCCCAGCTTCACGCCCAGGTCCACGATATGATTGACGGATACAACAGCATCCCAGGTTACGTCTCGCCAGCAGTCGCCCACTATGTAGCCAAGAAGTACGGCAATGCGCAATGAGCCCAAACTACACACTTCTTCCCAACGCCCTTGCCCCTGTCACAAAGTTGTAACCTGTTTCCACCACTCTTCTACTCTTCTCAGATCTCTCTAGCCAAGTTTTGACTACACACTTTTATGAATTGGATTCCTTTTTAATGCATCTACACCTACACTTTACATGCTGATATTTGCTTGCGACACTTTGGATAGCATCGTCATATATTGTAGAAGAATTGGTTTAAATAGGCTAGTTAGCGAGGAAAATCGGCAGGCACGCTAGAGATTTTTTTACTTTTTGCCAGAAATCGACTTGCGCTTCCGCTGGTCGCTTTTTCGTGTCTCACCAACGGCGATGTTGACATTGGGAGGAACTGTGAATCCAAACGCCTTGCCAACCTTTTGCAAGTCAAGCAAATTGACGTTGAAAATGTTCTTCAGCTGGTACGACGCGTAGGACTGCAGGTACGAACGGTAACCGTCGCGAGCAGACTTGTTGAGGTAAAAGTTCTTCTCGATCAGCTTCTCCAGCTGCGACTGAACGTTGGCAACCTTGCTGGGCGGGAACTGGTACTCGTTCAGCGGGACCTTGGCCTGCTTGAGGTAGCGCAAGAATCCCAGCTCAGAGGGCAAGAGGAACAGCAGAGACCGGCCTTGGCCACCCGCACGCGCCGTACGTCCAACGCGGTGGATATAATCGCGAGGGTCATCTGGAGGATCGTACTGAATGATCCAGTCAACGGCAGGGATATCGAGACCACGGGCGGCGACATCAGTGCAGAGGAGAATGCCCTTGTCGGCGTTGATAAACTCAAAGAATGTGTTGGTGCGCTTCTGCTGCTTCTGCTTGCCGTGGAGATCCAAGACGGGAACGTCAATGTAGTTGAGGAGCTCGGCGTGGTACTTGACAGAGTTACACGACGAGAAGAACACAATGACCTTCTTCTTCAAGTTGCGCTTCAGGAACGTAAACAAAAGCAAGAAGCGCCGGTCCGACTCACACATCACGTAGCCCTGCTCAAGACCCTCGGCAGTTGCTTGCTCCTTGCCCTCATCGACGTTGATGTAGAGCGGGCCTTGCTTTAGCGAGATACGCGCCAGATCCTCGACCTTAGTAGTCTGGGTCGCCGAGAACAGCATGGTCTGGCGCTCCTCCTGAGGCAGGATCTTGATGATCGCCTTCATCTCGTCCTCGAATCCGTTCTCTAGAATACGGTCAGCCTCGTCGATGACCAGGGTCTTTAGGTTCTTGAAGATAAAGCCCTTTGTATTTTGTAAGTGATCCAGAAGACGTCCAGGAGTGGCGATAAGCAGGTTCACGCCCTTGACAAGCTTGTCGGCTTCGGCCTTGCGGTTAGCACCGCCAATAACAATGCCAAATGTCTGAGAGTGAAACTGCAGCAAGTCGCGAGCGACACCAAAGATTTGCAGCGCCAACTCACGCGTCGGTGAGATAATAACCGCGCCAGTGCCATTGCGCGGCTTGAACTTGAGCTTTGACAATAGCTCGATGGCGGGAATCAAGAACGAGAGAGTCTTACCCGATCCCGTCTTGGCGGCACCCAGGACATCGCGGCCAGCTAGTAGCGGTGGAATCGTCCGAGCCTGGACTTCAGTCATCTTCGAAAAGCCCATGTCTTTGATCGCCCGTTGGGTTTGCTCGGACAGAGGCACCGAGTCAAAGGTGTAGGTAACGGCAGAGTCATCGATGGTCTCCCTCACGACTTCAGCCTCCTTGTTCCGCCTGGTCTTCTTTGCTGAGCGCTGCTCGTCGTCCGAGTCGGACATCTCTGCATCGCTGATACTTTCGTTTTCTTCCTCTACCTCTTTGGCGGGAGCCTGTTGGGGCTTGGCACGCTTCTTGCCTAGCGCCTTGGCAGCAGAGATGCCCTTTGCACCGCGAGAAGCTGCGGCTTGTGCAACTGCGACTGGAGCTTTGGCCATTGTCGCAATACGCAGATATGAAAATAGTAATGGAAAGGCAAATGCGGTGGCTACACAACAGCAATTAAAACCGAAAAGAAAAGGCTACAAGAAGACAAACCGCTCTGCCTAATTGCTCTTGCTTAGCGCCCCTTGTGGCCTCAGCAATGCTTAGCTGGCGCTGTGCTAGATCAAAAAAAAAAGTTTGAAAATTTATTTTTGTGCAGATTTGATCACGGCTGATCAGGGACACCTTAAAAAAAACTTGTGCTTTGAGGCTGGGACATTGGTAGTGCTGTTGGGCTGTATGCCTTGCGGGGGGAGGATGGCTTGGCTTTCTCCTTCAACTCAATTCCACAAATTAACTTTAGTTTTTGCAACTATCTCTTGAGCTGCTATGGAGGCTGAACTAGAGCAGCAACTAAGCAAGATCCGCGTGCAGGCGACATCAAAGGCGCTCCACCAACAGCAGCACGCAGCGATGCTCTTGGCTGTCGAGGAGACAATAAAGGAGCAAAGCGCTCCTGCCGAACCGGCCAGCTACTTTGCCGCGCTGCTGACGCTGCTGGAGCAGCAAGCGGGCACTGGACCCAATGGTCTCTCGGGTACGGTCATCTACCTCCTGAGCATCGTTTTGCCTGGCGTCTCGCACCTGATGCTACGTGCAAAGTTCTCTACAATGATGGCGGTGCTATCACAGTCGCTTGATCTCGGATCGGCCGATGTAGCGCTTCTGCGGTCGGTTATCTCGTGTCTCGAGACCGTGCTGGCAGCCCAGGATGCCGGATCGTGGGGGCTGCCCATCTCGCAGGGAACATTCAGGTCGTTGCTGGCGCTGTCGACAGATAGCAAGCCCAAGATCAGGAAGCGCGCACAAGAGGCAGTGTCGGCTTTGCTGTCTCACCCACCGCCGCCGGCTGTTGTGCACCCTGCCGCCCAGATTACAGCTCGCTTTGTCGTTGACACGCTGTCCGCCGCCAAATCGGACGCGCAATCGGCGCTACACATCCTGCAGCTGCTCAAGACAACAGATATAATCTGGCCCTCGGATGAGTTTGGCAGCCTGTGTGAGGCGCTGATGCAGCTGCCCAAGCTCAACATGCCATTTGTAACTACTCTTTCGTTCCAGGCAATCGAGTCGGTGTTTTCAAGTGCCACAGAGTCGCTCGACGAGGATCAATTCCGCGACCTGCTTATTGACATTGTCGACCTCAAGCCCAATGCGAATGACCCGCTGGCCAGCGAGGCGTGGCTCAAAATCATACAAAAGGGCTATACGGCCTATGCTCGGATCAGCCCCGACGCTTGCTTCCAGTCACTGCCCGATCTTATTGACCTCATCATCCCCGACATTGAGCTGGGCAAGCCGTCGACCCGCGAAGCTGCCACGCAGTGCATTTGGGCGACGATACGCGAGTGCATACCTGACGACATGCTCGGATCGGCGGGCATTGGGCAAATCATCAAGACTCTGGCCTCAGGCCTGTCCTACCGCTATCGCGAGTCGTGGGCCCTGGTGTTCTTGCTTATTGCTGCGCTGTTCCAGCGACTAAGCAAGTTTGCCCACCCGTCGATGGATGGCATTTTGACTGAGGTTGCCAACATGCGCATGGAGTCCGAGTTTGAGCTAAAGAACGAAGCCGACGCTGTGCTGGGCGCTGCTGTGCGAGCGATTGGGCCTCAGGCGTTCTTGGAGGTGCTTCCCCTAAATCTGAGCGGCGAGCCCCGCAAGGACCAAGTCGGCCGCGCTTGGCTATTGCCCCTGATGAAGAGCCACATTCGCAATGCGCCGCTAAAGCTCTTTGTCGACACGATGCTTCCCCTCGCTGATAGCTTGTCAGCGCAAGGCAAGCAGTTTGTCTCCAAGGGGCGCGATATTGAGGCCAAGGTGTTCAGCGCACTAAGCCAGCAAGTGTGGGCACTGCTGGGAGGGTTCTTCAATGTCCCCGCTGATATTCTCCAGTCGTTCACGCCGTCGTTTGCCCAGCGCTTGGCCACAGAGCTACTAGAGTCGCCTGATCTACGGCCAACTATCTGCTGCGCCCTGCAGACGCTGTTGGTGGCGGTTCATACACTTGCTAACGATGACTCTGGCTTAGGACCCCTGACTAAGCAGCAGGCTATTGCTGCGCAAACGCACCTGGCTCAGTTTGCTCCCGACTACTTGGCGCAGTTGTTCAACGTTTTTGCCCAGTCGCCTGGAGCCAACCGCGGTTATATGGTCAACACTATAACTGCGTTTTTGGCAGTAATTATGTCCGAGGACATTAACGCCACCTTTGCTCGAGTGTGCACGATGCTGGACGAGGCTCTGAAGACGCACAAGCCCCCTGCCGCTGCTGAGATGACGGAGCGCTACCTCGAAGCCCATGCGCCGCCCAATGCGCACACAATGATGGATTTGGCCATCATCATGACGCCATATCTCGACACTGAGCATTCGCTGATGCTGGTGCGTGCGGCGCACATGCTGGCCAAGCAGAACGACGACCAGATCTTGCAAAAGAAGGGATACAAGGCCTTTAGCCGTCTGGCTGAGCAGCCCGCGGGCTCGGCTGCGCACCAGCTGATTGGGTCGACGATGGGCGCGCAGCTTATCCCGATGCTGATTGAGTCAGCTGAATCGGTGGCAATCTCGTCAAGACGCGAGCGGCTATCGCTGATTGCCTTGCTGTCGCGCAACTTGGCCGATGACCAGCTGCACTTTATTCCAGCCATGCTTTCGGAGGTCATTCTGGGCACAAAGGAGGCCAACGAGCGGGCGCGGAGCGTGGCCTTTGACGCATTGCTCACCATGGGCAAGCGCATGTCGCAGGGCGGCGCAATCAATATGGCGGCCGTCACTGGCGATGTCTCTATCGATGACAGCGACATGCCTCAGCAATTGGCCAACACCGAAGAGTTCTTCAAGATGATTGCTGCTGGTTTGGCCGCTCAGACGCCGCATATGATCAGCGCGACTATTGCTGCCATTTCGCGGGCCCTGTTTGAGTTCCACTCCCTGCTGAGCGTAGACTTTGTCGTTGAGCTCCTGAGCACCGTGCTGATGTTTGTCGTGAACAACAACCGCGAGATTGCAAAGTCGTCTCTGGGCTTTGTCAAGATCATTGCCGTCATCTTGCCCAAGGAAGTGCTTGAGCCGCACCTGGGAGAGATCGTGACGAGTATCTTGAAGTGGTCGCATGAATTCAAGAACAAGATGCGCCTCAAATGCAGACACATCCTCGACCGTCTCATTCGCCGTCTGGGCCTCGATGCAGTGGAAAAGGTTATGCCTGAGGAGCACATGAAGCTGTTGGCCAATATGCGCAAGCGGCAGCAGCGGTCTAAGCGTGGCAAGGAGGCGACAGCTGTCGGTGGACAGCAGCAGCGAGCCGAAAGCGGCGCCACTGCACAAGTTGAGGCAGCGGCTAGTACCTCAGCTAAGAAGACATTTGGCAATGCCTACGAGGATGTCTTGTATGGCAGCGAGAGCGAGCTCGAGGACTCTGACGACGAGGAGCCCAACACGGCCACCAAGGGTGCTGCCAAGGGCCGGGGTGCCAAGACCGATCGCAAGAGCGGCAATGCTCAAGGCTCGTCTGCAAAGGTATCAGGTGCCTGGATCAAGGAGGATGCTGAGGGCCCGCTGGACTTCCTAGATCGCTCGGCGTTTACTCACTTCTCTACAACGAACCCCTCTACCAAGGAGCGCCGTGCACCAGTCGCGCCCAAGATGAAAGGCGGCAAGTTTGTGTTTGAGGATCCCGAGGAAGAGGCACACAAGGCAGCGGCGGCCGCGGCAATGGCTGCTGCTGCTGCTCAGGCTGGCGGCGAGGCAGGCGGCGAAGACTATTATTTGCAGTCGCTGACTTCCAAGGATGCCTTCTACCACACGCCGGGCCAAAAGGTCAAGTTCCCGAAGCGCAAGGCCGGCGACGACGACGATGACGTCGAGATGGCCAGCGATGGGGAGGATATCCAAGCGGCGCAGCCCAAGCCCGTGTCTGCCAAGCGTGGCAAGGACAACAGCGGCAATGCTGTGGGTCGCGAGTTCCGAGCAAAGAAGGCGCAGGGCGATGTCAAGCGCGGCAACATTGATCCGTTCGCCTACATTCCGCTCAACCCCAAGTCAATGAAGAAGGGCGCGATATCCGTGAAGGGCAACTCCAAGAAGGAGAAGCGGGCGCGCAATAAGAAATAACAGACTCAGCCTCAATGCCCCCTTTCTACTATATCTCTTTGATATCCATTTTTTGAACAACCACAAAGCAAATACACTGACTGATTCTACACCCTCTGCCGCCAAATGAGGGCAAGTTGGCTGCTTGTCCTGAAATTCTGCTTTGTTAGCAAAGTGCCTGGTCCTCTTTTTGCTCTACTTTTGGAACAACCACTAGCGCTAAAAAAGTTGGGCATTGTGTGGAAATAGGAACCCGCCTATTCACTGGTTCTTTTTGTCTGAGGGCGATAATATTAGCGTACAGGATGAAAGGGAAAGAGAGAATGCCTGCTAACAAAGGCTGGTGTTGTCAGTGGTACTGTGCCTGCCTGCCACTAAAGACAAGTACTCTAATATGATATTGTTAGAGTATGACGACCATCCACGCTATTTATAGCACATATTATTCATGGCCTTGTTTGGCTTTGCTAAATGCGTCAGACTAGAGGCAGGGCTGCATTCGTAGACAGGTCGGGTACCAAAATAGATATCCTAGACAAGGCCCAGCACTGCAACGCCACGCGCATCCTGCAATGCAATTCAAAGCGAGCCGCTTGCCAGTGTGCACCAGCCCTGCAAGCACCGACAGACGTTGCTCGCTATTGTAGACCGCCTTGTCCAAAAAAGAGGGTGATACAGAGATTGGGGGGAGGAAGCCTTATCTTTTGCGAATGTTTACTCCGAACGTATCCGATTCGCGAGAAGCCCCTTTTTATTGGACGAGCCCGGTTCGGATTGCCGCTGCTTCCGGAAATGAGAAGTTGTCTGGAAAATGACCGGTCCATTTGCCTCGGACCGTTTGGCGCTCCTGTGTCAGGCGAGCTGTGCAGCGGTAGCGGTAGCATGAGAGGCCTTGGAGGCACATGGTACCAGCTGCATGGATGTGGGGGGAAAGAGATGGCTGGATGGCTGGCGCCACTGAATGCGGGGAAGTACTCGCAGTAAAGCGGTCTGGCGGCTGGGGATGAGGGAGGGAGCAGAAGCAGTTGGGTCACTGCAGATAAAGTAGTGGTTAAATTGATTATACATTCTACGGGCGCGCAAGGCATTCATCCGAGGGGCGTAGATATCTGTCTCAAATGAGAGGCAGCATGGCGCAATTCCGGCAGCAGCACAAGCCAGCTGCGCGCATCAGCTCATTGTGAATCGCGCATAGGATCCGTAAATGGTCACCCAGCAAAAAACACGCGTTGTAGTAAAGTTACACAGGCCCAGGGCCGCATTGCGGGTACACTCAAGATTTTTCTCGCCAAGCAGCTCTGTGGTGCAATGGCGCCGATCGGATATCGATTCGTCCCGTGCTGGTCCTCATATGCACTTTTTTTTGCTCTTTGGAGGCTGCGCTCCGAGGGAAAGCCTGTCAAAGAAGACAGCAGATGCGGCGATCAACTGAGAAACCGGGCTGGCGCCGAACAACTTTATGAATACCTGTTTTATTTTTCCTTCTGCCCCCTTTGCGCTGCTAGACCGTTTGGCGTTTGGGGAGGGCTAGCCGCCAAACAATGAACAGTGGTTGGAGCTCTGGAGCTATCGGTGACTGGCACGGACAGCTTTGGAGCGGGTGCAGTCAGTGGCGGGTCTCCCGGCAGCGGACAGGGGGAAATGCAATTGCAAAAAGCAAAGGAGCGCCACATTTGCGAATTCATTTGCCGCAAGCGGGTAGATTCGAGTCTCGCCTGGCGCAGGGGGTGGGTGGGTGTGGTTACTACTGTGTCTGGCGGGCCCCAATGTCGCAGTCAGCATGTAGCGTCAGCAGTTAAAAAGACGCGTACTACTATTCGGGTATCGGGCGTTATCATCGCAGCGGAGGGCGTACGGCGACCTCTCGCTAAGGACTGGGCGGCGCTGGTGTCGCCGTCGGCGCCGGCTACTGCGGTGTGGCCTGCGTCTGGCTCAGCCAGCCCCCCCCCCAAGAAAAATCTGCAGCGCCCCCCTCTTAAGTAGCCCTCATGCGCAAGTGGGCTTTGTCTGCTCCCTCTTCTCTTTATCCTCCTCGCAACGACTTATCACTTCTCTCTATTATCTCCCCCTCTTCCTCTGCACTCTACTCCAGCCAACATCCCCTCCTTACCTCACTCCGACCTCCCCCCTCTCTCACTCCTTCCGACATTTAACGACATTACGCCCACCACTTGCTGCAGTAGAGCCTTTGAGGAGAGCCTTGTCTGACGCATTGAGCCCACTACCTTGACGACCTTTAACGCCTGTGTGCCTTTCTTACCAAACTCACTCTCACTCGCTTGCTCTGCTTGATTGGGCCATTTTTGCAGATTTCCACTGCCAAACGCATTCATTGCTCATCGCCGCTCTCTCCTGCCTGCATTTGATGAGCCGCCAGTAGTACGTTCTTCTCTTCTCTTCTAACCTCTCACGACTATTTTAACCGCCCCTCCCCTTCTCTCTTCTCTCTTCACGTCTCTTCCTCCTATCTCTCGCCGCCCCTCCTCCCCTCCATCTCCTTATTTCCCCCCTTACGCACCCTTGCCTTCTTTCTTCTCCTTCTTCACGCTCCGCATACACCCGAACTACCATGAACTCTGAGTTTAGCACACCTTCTCGCTCGCAACAGCACTCACCCTCCTTTTGCTCACAACAGCTGGCACCGGTTGGCATCTTGCTGCCTGTGACGCCCACCAGCGCCGTCGATATCAATAACCCTCACTTTGCATACCTGAAGGGCGCGTATCCGACACGGCCGTTTTCGCCCTCGATGGACTTTGCCAATATGAATATTGCCTCGGGGTATCCCACGCCACACTCGGCGACGCCAGTGGCCACCCAGCCACAGCAGCAGATACAGCAGCAGCCGCCCGTGCCGCTGCTCGAGCAGTTGGAGAGTCAGCAGCAGCCTGACGCCTCGGACTCGACAGTCGCTGCCTCGAGCCCGCTGAGCGACGAGAAGCCGGAATACTCGTACGCCTCGCTGATTGCCCAGTCGCTAATCGACGCGCCGACCCAGCGCCGGACCCTTAACGGGATATATGAGTGGATCCAGAAGAACTTTCCCTACTATCGCTCGCGCCAGAACTGGCAGGTAAGTTTCTGCCCACTTAATCCATGTGCTGTTGTATTATCACCCTTGTACAAAATCTTTCGCCTAAGGACGTGCCTTCTCATGCCCCCTTTGTCTGCATTGCTGCTTGCTGCTGTAATACGCCAGCTCACATAAAGCGCCGTGCTGGGGCGAAGGCAGCAAAGGCATCCACCGCCCTCATCGGCAATGAGGGATTTGCATTGCTCATGCATGCGGTCTTTCCAGACCACCCCACAGCACCGCCCCCATTGGCGGCTCCCCAGCCCACCTGCTTGCTAGCTGACCACCTGCCTGGTCACTTTCTCTTTCTCTTTGCCCGCCACGAAGCAAGATTGGCAGCGGTGTCTTGTCTACTTAGCCTGGGCTTCCTTGCATGTGCTCGTGCTTTCCGCCCGGTTTGCCAGTCTGCTTGGCGGGCTGGGGGAGTGACCACGCGCACGCCATATGCAAACTCTGGTCTGGCTGCATACGCATGACTTTTCCCCCGAGAGGCGTCAGTCTCTTTTTGTAACATTGGTACGCTAACCATGTTCTCACCCAATGTCTGCTATTCGGCTGTAGAACTCTATCAGACACAACTTGTCCCTCAATAAGGGATTTATGAAGATGAAGCGGGATGAGGCTCATCCCGGCAAGGGGTCCTTCTGGACCTTCACGCCCGGATACGAGACCTGCCTCAATGCTGGCCACTTCAAGCCCATCCGCAGCCGCTCTGGCCGTGCTGCTCTGGCCGCAGCTGCAGCAATGGCTGTCGCCATACCTGCTTCGACCGAAGTCTCTGCTGAGGGTCACGGCTCCGACAACGAGATGGCAAATTCTCCCAGCTGCCATAGAGCTGCCGAGGTGGGTACCGGCGAGCTGACTATTGCTTCGTCGTCCGATGCCAAAAAGGTTGACAAGAAGGTCAGCCGCACAGTCAAGGCCGCAAAGTCGCTTAAGCGCTCACATAGCGTGCCGCCAAAAGAGCTCCGCAACCCCATGGCGGTCTCCAGCTCGAGCGCGGCACCCCCGTCGCATCTGTCTGCTGGTAGCAGTGGCTTGGCACCCCCGTCACCTAGCCCGCTAGCTCACAGCGACACGTTGCCCGTGGGTAGCAGAAAGTCGGCCAAGAAGATGCGTGTGTCCAGCTCTCAGGGCCACATGGGCCTTGTATCCGTCATGACTCAGCCCAGTATGCTCAGCGGCAGCGGCGTCATGTCGCACTCACAGACGCCGTTTGCGCCGTCGCCCGTTTACCACCACCACCACCAATCCCCAGCTTTGATCTGCGCCACACCCATGTCTCTTGTAAACACAGCCGTGCATACGCCACTCCACCCGCCAGCGCAGTTCCAGTTCCAGATGCAGCCCTCGTGCTCTGTCCCCATGCCCATGTCTGCGATGGACCTGGCCTCCGTGCCAGCCACCAACGGTCCGTATATGGGCTCCTTTGTGGGGTCATTTGGCGAGCCAGTTGCCAGCATGGACGGCACTGGTTACTTTGGCGATAGTGGCAATGGGAGCAGCAGCAGCAGTGACATGATATACGGACCCCGCCGTGCAAACGCGCCATCGCGGATCTCGTGGCACGGTACTGAGAGCATGGCACAGGCGTTTACCAACCTACAGCAGCAGCACTCGGGCTTCCACATGCAGCACCAGAACCACCAGCTGCACCAGGCGCAGCCGCTCCGGCAAGCCAGCAGCTTGGGGGTTTCGATGGGTTCGTCTGAGCATGGCGACGTCACGTTCTCGATGTTGGGCGAGGGCCACTCGATAGCCATGGGCACCGATAGCAGTATCAACCACTCGCCTGTTGACTGGACCATGTTTGCGGGTATTTCGGCGCCTCCAGTACCCGACTTCCCGCTCCACACCCCTCAGCTCCACCATGTCAGCAGTGTAGGCTCGATCGATATCCACCACAACAATGGAGGCAGCAACCAACATCACCATGCCCACAGCCATAGCATTGGCCAGTCCCGCGTAGCCAACATGTCGATGGATATTGCCGCGTCGGGAGCTATGGTGGCGACTGGTGGCGAGGGAAGTAGCAACCAGGGCATAATCTCGTTCTACGACGAGATGCTGCGCGATCCGTCGTCGCTCGTGAACGTGTTTAGCCAGGATTTCTCGGGCTGGCAGTGCCCTGCCAAGACGAACACGATTGACCCTGCTGCTCTGTGCGCGGTAGATCCCGAGACCAACAACACGCTCTGAGCTGTCGGATCTGCTCTCCTCGAGCCTTCGTTCTTCCAAAAAATCTCCCACCCTCACCTTCCTTCTGATCTGATAGACGTGTACTCTAGCCTCATTCCACATCGCTGTCTCTCTTCCCAAACGCCAGCCCCCTTTCTTTTTTCTTCTATTTCTTTCTTTTACGTTCCTTTCCTTGGTGGCACTCTGTATCGCTTGCTGCCCGCAGCGTCACTTTTCACGCGCAAGTTTCATTTACTCACTCGCATTTCTTCTATCTCTTATCTTACCTCCAGCTCTCTGAACATGCAAACTACGACAACTTTTTTTTACAAAACCCTCTGGGGCACGTCCACTTCTTTCTTTTTACGTCGGTATCTACTAGTCTTTCTGTTTAAAACTTTAGCAACAAAAAAAACAACCTCAATGTTAGCTCACAACATATCAAACTCTCGATATGTTATTGAAAAGGAAATGCTGTGATTTGATCCAAGTGGCGATTTTTTTTTGCCAGCTGCTTGGCAGTTGATGATGTACGCTCTAGCTCTCAGCTCTCGCTTTTCATCTTTTATATTTTGCATTAAATTGCTGGCGCATTTTAATCCGCAGCTGTTCTATACTTTCGCTTCATTCTTTCTTGTCTGCTCTTCTCAGTGAAACTCTAGTGCCTCGCGCTTATAGTCTATCGGAATGGGTAAGATTCAATGCACCCTTTGCTTTAGGAGTTGTAAGCACATGCAGGTACTCTTTTCTACTAAGTTATGCCGAATTTCAATTTCTGTCTCTGTAGACACCGACGAGTGGCTTCAGATACTTGCACAGCACCCGATTTTCGACGAGCAAAGCTTGCTGCTCGGCAACAGCGGCAGCTCGGGACCTAATGAGTTTAAGAGTAAGCGCGCGCTTGCTCGTGAGCGGGCAGTTGTGCGCGGAACAGACCTATTCGTAGCAGTTGGAAGCGAGGTGCGCTGGATCAATCTCAAGGCTTGCAAGGATGCATACGTTCGATATGAAAGCAAACGCATGGGCCTTAAGAGCGAGTTTGACAAGGCCAGGTCGCCTACGCGGCATGCGACCTCGAAGCAAGACGCCGTAAAGTCAGTGCCTTGGTTCAAGCTGGAGTGCGAGGCGCTGACGTTTGATGTGGTTAAGCTGGCATGCAATAGCACTGGCAAGCTTCTAGTTGCCATGGGGTTGCACCAAGTAGCCATAGTCGTGCTTCCCGCGCCCGGTGCATCTGGAAAGGCAGTTGGTACAGCTAGTGGTGGCGCATTCAACCTTGCTAGACACGAGGCACCTGAAGAGGACGCCAACCATGGTGTGTGGGTTGACTGTCGCTCGATGTTGGTTGGTGCCACACAGGGCGCGAGCTCGGGCAGCGCCATGAGCAAGAAGGACTCCAGGAGGCGGTCGTCTGTGGGTGCGCCCTCAGCCGCAAACTGGTCGGTGCGCGCGCGTGTCGCTGACGTGGCATGGCATCCACTATCAACGAATAGTTCGCACTTGCTGGTGCTAAATGCAAATGGGACTGTCAAAATGTTTGACGTGACGGAGGATGTGGACTTTCCTGAGCAAACCGTCTCACTGTTTGGCGTTTCGAGTACAGGTGCTGGGTATTCAATGAGCCAGGCTGTCAGTCTTTGCTTTGGCAGCCCTAAATCCGTTAGCTGGTCGCGAGTTACGGTGTACGTCCTGGCCAATACGGGCGATCTCTATGGCTTGTGTCCTATGCTGCCCCGCCAGTGTTGCTTGGAGCGGGAGTGGCTATCGAGCTTGCTAGAGACTGCCGAGATTGGTGTACGTGAGTTACAAGCCGAAGAGTTCACGTTCAGCGATAGAATCTATACGCCATATGAGGTCGCTGATGCACGTGCCGTGGCCAAGTGGCTGTCACAAATACTGGAGCAAGGCCAGCACAAGGGCTCCGAGACGAGCGGCGAGCGCATGTTTCTGACTCTACCAGCCCACCTGTCACAGCCACCTATTGCTCAGGGCCCGTACCTGTTTAAACCTGAGCCAGTGTCTATGAGCACTCCGGGGTATGATTCGGACTCTGGCGATGAAGCGGACGGTGGCAGCTGTAGATGCGATCCGGATGATGCCTGCGACGTGCTATATATAGAGTCTACTGGCGGCGTGGGTCTGGTTGCCATCTCCTTTTGCGACGGACACGTTGAGATATTTGCCGACCTTATGCCAATCATTGGGAGGTGGAGCGGGGTGGAGCGTAGAAAGACTGTGCATGACCTGCCTCTGCTGGTGACGCTAGCGAGCGTCGACTTGACAGTGCAACCTCTAACAGACGACAATAGCTGGGACTTGAGTAGCCGGGACAAACGGGCTGGCAGCGTTACGCTATTAGCAGATACGATGAGCCCCACGGTACTTTATGCGTTGCACTCGTATGGCGTGCACCGTGTGGACATGAGTAAGTGGGCTGGGCTTCTGAGCAAAGCTGTTGGGCTAGCTAGCGATGAAGGGCGCGAGGAAGCACTTGACCAGTTGCTGTTTGCCTTGGATGGACGGCCCCAGAGCACCACTATGGCGGGCAATGGGCGCGGAGCGCTGGCGCGCAACTGTGTGAAGTGCATTGTGCATACGAACCCATGTGCGTCGCAGCCAGCCATACCCGTTGTTGGCGCAGTTGTGATTGAGGATACCTACTTGTCGTACTCGCTGCTCGCCTTGGTGGCACCTTGTCAGTTGATCGGCGTATCGCTCCCGCTATTTAGCGACCCCGCTGACTACGATAGTGACGAAGCTGACGAAGCTGGTGACCGTACCAATGGTGACGGAGTTGGTGCCAGCAACGACGGCGACGACAGTGGGCACCTCAGTCAGCCACGCCGCATTGACTTGTCACTGGGAGCTAAGGACGTCGTGTATGTGCCGCGGCTGCCCAGGGGCGGCTATGAAGTACCCGCAATCCTGAACAGCGGATGGGCAGCAGCCGAGCAGCAGCCGCGCTTTGTCCTAGGTGCCGCTGCCGGAGGCGGCGAGGCCGAAGAGTATACCGAAGAGAAGCTCAGGCTCCTAGGCGAGGTCGTTGGCCGATTGCGCGAACAGCTGGCAGCCATGGTATCTGCTCACTCTGACATGCGCACGCACCTGGATCTGCAGGTCCAGGAGTATCGGCGGCAGCATGAGAAGCTAACGGCAATCGCGAATGGATTCTCGCGGCACTTTGAGCAAATGAAGGTGGCGCAGCAGCGCCTTGAATCCATGAACGAAAACGGCCGGCGTCTGGCCCTGCGCGTTGACCACCTTCTCCGCCAGCTTATTAGCTACCACCAGCTTGAACTGACCCCGTCCGAGCGTGAGCTTGCTCGTGAAGTGCGCGAAATTTCCGATCGCGTCGGTGGTAATGATGGCTTCCGCCAGCGGATCCATGTGCTGGAAGAGCAGACTAATGCCATGAAAACGGTTGACAACCCTGCTACACACGTACTGAAATTATCTCCTGCTGAAATTGAAAACATCAAGCAGGCGATAAATCTAGAGGCAATCGACATTCAGAAGGCGTTGGACAAAGTCGCCGACCTTGGCGAGCGGCTGGACGGGCTTGGCATTGAGGACAACAACGACAATGCTCAGTAATCATCATTTTTTATCTAGTGGAATTAGATGTCAGTTATTCCCTCTCCTGCCTGTTTTAGCATCGTCAAATGGGCGCTGTCTAGTTGCTGGAATTTTCCAGGCGTCTTACAACAGACGTGTATCCAGCAAATACAATTGAAGCCCTGTGGCATGTGCAGAAGCTCAAAGCTGACAAAGACAACGCGCGATGCACACTATGTTTTGTGCACAAGTATGCCCATGCAACAGCCACAGGCTAGGGGAATGAAAGCGTGTCTGCCGCTGACGGAAGCAAACTCGCGTGTTGAAATGCTCGCATGCGGACTTAAAAATAAGCCATTGTATTATACTCGTCACGTATGACCTGATGCCTCCCCACCTGCGGGTCGGAGTCTCAAAAATTGACAAAATAGCCGCTTTGGGCGCGACTCAGTCCTGTGAACTTCCTCACAGTAAAGGCCCGCTCCCTAGTCAAGAGATGGGAGGGTGCACGCACGTTTTCTCGAATAGAGCACCAAAATTCGTTGCTGAAGGATTCGGAAAAGCAGCGACAACACATGTTTATGTCACGAATACAATACATTTAATTTAGTAAAATAAGCATGGAATACACAGTACAATTGCTGAAGAGTAAAGAGGAATCGTGAAGGTAGCGTAATTACTGTTGCTGTTGTTGTTGCTGTCTGAGTCTGCGTAGTTCGTTTTCTTGGGTGCCTATGACCTCGATGGCCTTCTTCAGCACCTCCCACTTGCTCAGCCGGACGCTCTTATCGATGGGCAGGCTCTTGCGCAGCGTGTCAAAGAGATTCTTCATCTCGCGGCGGCGCCGGCGCTCAGCAAGCTTGTGTATTGTGCGGATCTTTGCCGTGCTCATTCCGCCATCCGCGCTGCCATCCTCCACCATTCCATTCTGCGGCGTATTGTCATCGTAGTCCATATTGTCTTCCTCCACGAGCTCGGGCACTGAGAGCTCGCGCTGATGGTTTGAATGCGTCGACGAAGGACCAAAGCTGGAGGACAATGTCAATGGCGAGACTGACATGTTGCTCGCCTGCTGGCTATAGGCGCCAGGCGGCGATGAAACCACTGGTGCTGCTCGGTGCTGCTGCTGGTAGTGCTGCTGCGGATAGTGTTGCTGCTGATGCATCGCAATGTCCGAGGCACGCGAAGGCAGCGAGCCAACGCCTGTGCTATGCTTGTATGCCGGCGATAACGAAGATGGCACGCGCGTCGTTCCCGTCTCTGCTGACGTGGCTGCAGGGCTGACCATGTGGTAAGGCGCAAATCGCGACGAAGACGAAGGCGGGGAGTGCATAAATGAACTAGCCGAGTGCGGCAGCGAAGATGCATTGCCATGCGTCGGCAACCTGATAGGATCAGCACTGCCAGGCGCTGCAGCGCCTGTCTGCGCCACTACGTGCACGTTGCGGGGTGGGACCCTTGCTTGGTGCCCATTGGTAGCCTCGCTACGAGAGATTACGCCGCCATGAATGCTGTGTGCGGGCTCCGATATATCGTAGTGCTTTAGCGGGTGCGAATGCACCACTAGTGGGGATGGAATAAAGTCACCGTCGTTCCGGGGGTATGAAGATGCGTGCGCCTGCTGCTGGCGTGGCTGCTGGTACAATGGAGGTCGGTTACTGTAGATAGCGTACCGGTTGTCTGATGAATAGTAACCGGGATTGCCATACTCGCTTGTATGGCGCTCGTTGTGGTGCGGGGAGCTGGCCGGAATCTTTTGTGGGATAGGCTGCGGAGCCGTTGCGTTGCCTGTCAGTGTGGCAGGCTTGGGCAAGGCACCAGCAATCTCTTGAAAGCTAGGGAGCGATACTCTCCGGTCCATCAAGTCTGCTTGTAGGCCTTTATTAAAAGCGCGTTCGAGTATGTGGGTATTGGAAAGAAGAAACGAGAGGGCTTGCTCCTGAGCGATTTAGCGACCACCAATAATACAAAAAAGCGTTTGTCTATCGTGAAAGAATTACAGAAAAGAAAAGGAAAAGGAGATGTGTGTGTGGGAAAAGTATCTTCTATAGCAGCAAGTAACCTTTATCGGGTGCAAGGTGGATGCTGCCGAGATTAATATAGGTTCAGGATATATACTCTATACAGCAGCAGCAAACGACAACAAATAGAAAAAAGGCTTTAATGAATAAATGAAGCGAGAGCGCCAGCTGAGAGGATGCAAGGTAATTTTCTGTGGTTTATTGACGCGGCGGCGCATGTCTCGCCAGCAGGGGGCACGTTAAATACATTTTCTGGCGGAAAGGGAGAAGTTGGAACCCACACAAACGATGTTTTTTGGCCGTGGTATTTTTTAAAAATAAGGGATGCGAGGCGTTACGCACAAAACAGGCATGAGGAGAGGGGGGAGTGTGTCAGGGGGAAATCACCCACCCTCCATATTTTTTTGTGCTCCGAGCGTAGTGAATGGACAAAGACTGCGGGTGGAGCGGGTGTCTAGCACGCGGCAAAGAGAAAATTGTCAATGAGGGTTTGAGTTTTTTGGCCTTGAGCTGGATAGCACCACGGATCCTAACAATCCAAACCCGTGAAAAGAGAGGAGGCAGACGGCCAGAGATCTTTTTTTTTATTTGCCGCCCGCTGCCCACCCCACTCCTCCACACAGCGGAGCCATTTCTATTCTTACATATCTATATTGTATTCATTGAAACGAGAGCGCACATGCGCCATTGCGCTCAACAAAGACATCAAGCTGCTTCTTTTGTGCTTAGAGCATGTTTTTTGTGCTTTTATGCCCGCCAACCAGTCTGATGATAGCAATAGCGGTACGCAGCAGCAGCAGCAGCAACGAGGCTGAATGTTCTGTCAATTTTGTTTATTTATTGCTATAGTCACGATGCTTGATGCTTCTGTTCTCTGCGCCTCAGCTTTGCAGATGTGCTAATGACGAGTATTGCGCGCTCGTACATGCGGAGAAAAAAGCATAGTGCGCAACTTCCGAGCGATGTAAATAGGTGGCTACACATGTGCCCCTGATTTCTGTTCCGCGTTTTCTTCTCGAGCAGAGAGCAACATAGCACGCGTGGTCATGACGTGTGGACGCTCTAGCCAAAGAGACAAACAAATATACAATTGTACATAATGTCCGGGAGGTCACCAGTGCGCTAAGAGTGTCTAGTAATTGTCTATCCACAAAACATTTTTGTATTTTTACATTTAGCTATTGCTATCGGCTATAGTTGTCATCCATCAAGTCTTGGCAGCCGCGTGAAGGGCCACACTGAATGGAAAGCCGTGTTGCTGGGGAGTTTACTGCGGTTGCGTGTTCTTTTGCTAGCCACCTCCGCCGCATTTCTTTCTCTTTGCGCCGCTCACTATCCCCTCTTTGTTGTTGGGCTATCTGTATGCGCATGGTCACAGACACGCTTTCACCTCTGTCCATACCCCGTGTCTGTGCTGCGTGTTTTCGCTCGGTGATTGAGAAGCATGTAGCTACATGCACATGTCACTGCTCATTTTGCACTTCGGGCTTCATAATAGAAGGGAGCGTGCCTGATGCGTAGGCCATTTTACCATTGCGCTCAACAAACATAATGTGGTGCGCGCATCCGGCTGAATTGGTGTGATAGACACCTCGAGAATCTGAAATATCGGGCAGCACAACGAGCGACACTGCACATGGAAAGTTCAATTAATGCACAATGAGCGTGGGGGAGAGGAGAGGAGAGGACGGGCTGACGCCTTGCTAGGCGTGTTGCTCTCTCTTTTTTTTTGTTTGTTTGCTCCATATTGTGTCAGCAGATGTACACATCCCTGCACCGTCCTCAATGCCTGCTCTTCTTTTTTAGTTGCTTCTCTACCGGTTGGCGGGGATGAGGGAGTGCCGGAGGCAGCAGGGTACAGTGGCCCTAAAATTGCACTCTGTATACCAGTAGTCACCAGAAATGACTTTCTGCATATATATGCAAGCAAATCAGCACCAGGGGTGAGCAGCGTGATGACCACATTGGTGAACTATTTGCAACACATACCTAGTGTTCAAGGTATGAATTCGGAAAGCCCGCAGCATATGTCACTCCGGTTGCAGGGTGGGGAAGGCGTGGGGCTGTTGGGGGAGAAAGGAACGCCAGCCAAGTCGTGGAAAACGTGTGTGTGGGAAAAAATGCTCAGTTCTCAGCCAACATGGGCTGTGCAATTACAAACGAGTTGGCTGGCAGAATCTCGCCCCTTCAAGCGTGAATACGCTCTCCCTGTCATCCCTAGCACCCCTTTTTCATCGCTGAACTCTATTAGCGGCTGCTCCGCTATCCCTGAATCCAACTAGGCTCCCTCATTCCCTTTTGTGACGCTGCTTTTTTGCTTGTAAGAGGTGCATCTGTCGGGTACATGTGCTCGTTTTTTTTCAGCTGTGGGAGGCACGGATAGCGCAGTTTATCACACCTTTTGGCACATTGTTCTTGGGGTTCAGTCCCAAAAGTAAATTATGAAGGGTTCTATTGGTGCGATCTACGCCCCTGACAAAGCTCATTCAATTGCCTCCGAGCTATATGAATGTTGAACGACGTCGTGTTTCTCTCTCTATTGGCGCCTCTTTTTTGGCATTGTGCTGAAGATATCACACGTGCGCTCGCTTTTTCACTTTGCTGCGGGCACCAGGTGAGATAAAAAGAGGCCCTTGATTGCGCACATGGTTGACTCCGTGATGACAATACATTATTGTGCTTGGCTATCTCATGCAACAGCGCCAGCATGTGTTTGCTGCCGCCGCCCCCGGCTTTTCGCGATGGCTAATTAAGGAGCATATGTTCTTTCACGGCCTGTTTGGCGGTAGTGCATTTTGATAGCGATGCTAATCGAAGTGAGCCAAGGAAGAGGGTGAAGATTAAAATGAATTAGCTGAAGATTAAGCACTATGCTCTTGTAGCACATTAAAGTTCCGAGATAATGATGTTGGCAGAAATCATGTGCTTCAGTCGGTGGATTGGCAACAGTACAGCTCCGATAGCATGGCACAATTGCAGTATGCACAAGTAGATTGGCGCTACTATTTGTTTGTTCCGGGCATATGCATCGGCGAACATGGCTGGCGCCAATCTTCGCCAGAGTGCATCCAATAGCCTTCGCTTGTAGGACAAGAGGACAACAATCATAATGAGTCCAGTTTTTTTGCAAGACCTGTCCACAATCGCAACAACAGAAAATCTAGCAAACTAGTGTCAGAGTCAAGCTGCAGTCTTCTCCCCATTGTGCGCATCCCTTTATATGGCACATGCCTACCTCGTGCTAACAAAAAAAGAGCACATACACAATCGACCTGCTACAATCGGACATCTAGCGCGTGTGTGGAGGCTTTTTCCTTGATTCCACATGTACCGGTCAACATT
Source organism: Coemansia sp. RSA 2050 (assembly GCA_027578835.1). Taxonomy (NCBI): domain Eukaryota; kingdom Fungi; phylum Kickxellomycota; class Kickxellomycetes; order Kickxellales; family Kickxellaceae; genus Coemansia; species Coemansia sp. RSA 2050. The sequence goes on along the minus strand of JANBSU010000075.1, from coordinate 18,998 downwards.
TTTTCTGGCTTAAGGCTTTTTCTTTACTTTGCGCCATACATTGCAGATCATGTCAGCATTGTTTGGCCAGCTGTCACCCCCACCTCCTTGTCTAAATTTTTTTTGTCAAGTTGTATAATGTGCTTGCATTAATGGGGGCAGCTAGGTATGATCTTCCCGTGGTGAATGTGCCAATGTATCATTGCAGATAGCAGGACAATCTTCAGTTTAAGCACTGGAGGAGACGAGTGTGTCTTTTTGCCAAAGTCCGAGGCGCAGCTGACATCAAAGGTAATGTTGCTCGATTGTCCTCTAATTTCAGGTGCATACCGAGGTATGCGCGGATGAACACAATCAAAAGTTACACGGGTATAGAGATACACTCACAGCTTAGAATAGCTACTCCTAGAGTCTACAAGTCGGAGCCGCCCTATCCTATCCCAAAACATTGACTGCATTTCATGCAGCTAGAAAGGTGTAGTGTGCTTCACTGCTAAGAAATGACACATTGGCATTATAATACAATACTCAGGTCTTTAAATCAAGTCATTAAGTAGACAAACGATGCTGCTTAATCGGTTCGACCGCCTGGTATTCATGGGTGACTCCAACGCCGATAACGGAAATGTCTATGCTATGACCAAGCAAACCCGCCCAATGCCCAAGCATGTCTACATGGATGGCAGGTATTCTAATGGAAAGATGTGGGTGGACCATCTGAGTGACTTTGCCACAAACAGCGAGACAATCATGATGGCCTACGGATGTGCCACCATCGACAACGACATCGTAGCAGGAACAGTTCCAATGCCAAACGGTACGCGCAGGGAGGTTCCCAGTTTCGCGGATCAGGTGGCCCTCCTACGTGCCCAAGTCGGCAAACTGCGTGCCAACGATCTTGTGTTTGTGTTTGTCGGTTCCAACGACCTCAATTCGCTCATTGACACGGGTCCCACGTATGTTACTAAGCGGGTGTTTACGCCAGAGATGCTAGCTTCAAAGCTACGGAATGCAGTGCAAGAGCTTTGTCTGGAGATTGGTGCCCGAAATGTCATTGTGATGAACGTGCGACCACGCGAAGACTACCCAAGCGTGCTCGCCCTGAACAACCCCGATGCCATTTTGCTTACCAGTCAGGTCACGAATGCTCTTAATGCGGCAATTGGCAAAGAGATTGCCGAGCTCCAGAGAGAGCTAGGTGGCGAGCACATGGTTGACATTTTCGATATGTACTCCTTCCAGAAGCGAATCACGCAGGATCCGGCTCCATCTGGCATCGACCCCAATGTGCGGGCACCCAGCTACAACGATACACAGTCTATTGCTCTGGTGAACCCAGAATCGAGCCTGTTCTTGGACGGAGCCCATTTGGCAAAACGCGCTCATGCCTTGCTGGCAGCCGAAGTAATCAAGCACATAGCGCTCTCACTAGCCACATCCAAAAAAGTAAATTGACAGTTTTGCAATACGTTTATTAGCAAAACAAAAAGGAAGGCACATGGAGATATGCACTTAGGCGCTCTCGACACGGGTAGCACGAGCCTTGCGGCCGTCGGCCTTGCGGCTGAGGATGCTCTCGCGGTCCTTGGTCATCTTGAGGGTGGTGATAGCGACGTTCGATGGGTGAACGGGGATCTGGACGCTAGCGCCGTTAACCTTCTCGCGGGTCAGGTGCTCAATGTGGATAACCCACTTCTTGCGGTACACCGACAGGACCTTGCCCTCACGGCCCTTGTGCTGGCCACGGATGACAATAACCTCGTCACCCTTGCGGACGGGGATAGCGCGGACATCGTGCTTCTTGCGCAGATCCTTCGACAGACCAGCAGCCATCAGCTTGCGGCGGATGTGCGAGGGAGCCGTGAAGTGAGCGCGGCGGGACTTGCGGGACGAGGAAGAAACGTCAGCTATATACCCCTCATACCAACAATCAAAGCATGACAACAAGTTGCAGTCACGGTAATAACCACCCAATATAAACATGTGTATCAGAAAACAAAAACACAGTTAAGGTGGCGGTGGTTATACACGCAAACAGCAGCAAGGATAGCAGCGAAAATGGCAGAATAGCATATTGGTCGATGTGATCCACACATAGTCCCAAGAATATACAAAAAGAGAGAGGGCACGCTTACAGACGACAAATTGGATAAGTTATCTTGCTCAGTTCGTTCAGCTCAAAGGCTGACACTCTCATTTCACATTTTGACGAGATACCAAACACGCTTTACGTGTGGCTTGGCGGTGAAATGAGGAGTGCAATGACGACGCACCGCAGAAAAAGCGCTATTGCTAGCCTCTCCTTCCACGTTGTAGGTTAAAGCGCCGGGGCAACTAGGTTACCCAAAGGAGTACTCCGGTCTTGTGGCAAGAGAAATTGGCATTTCTGCAAGCCGCTAAAAGACATGAAAAGTACAATACACATCTGCCAAAAAGCAACAGCGGCATTATTGCTGATACGTACCTGAGAACTTCATTTTTTTAGTTTAAACTGCGAGGGCGATCTGTAATTACCGAAAAATAAGTGGTGAATTTGAGAGAGAAGGATTCAGAGCTGCCCTCTCCCCACAAACGTTTTTTTGGCGCTTGCAATCCCAAGTGAAAAATTTTTCATGTGGGGGAGGACAAGCCGAGTCGTTCAAATTGCTTCAACTCAAGCGAGCCGCGAACTGATGATAATGTCTTTGCGCTGAAACGCAGAAGAGATGTATTAGAAAAACTCTGCCAGCTCTAGTTGGCTTCCTCAGAGGTAGCAGCAGCAGCAGCAGGCTTGCCCTCCTCGGGCTTCATGGCAGGGAAGAGGAGAACCTCCTTGATGTTCTGAGAGTCGGTCAAGAACATGCACAGGCGCTCAATGCCCATGCCCCAGCCGCCAGTGGGAGGCAGGCCGTACTCGAGCGACGTGCAAAAGTTCTCGTCAATGAGCTGGGCCTCGTCGTCACCGGCAGCCTTGTCTTCGGCCTGCTGGGCAAAGCGCTCACGCTGCACCTTAGGGTCATTCAGCTCCGTGTAGGCATTGCACACCTCCTTGGTGGCAACAAACAGCTCGAAGCGCTCACACAGGCCGGGGATCGACCGGTGGTACTTGGCCAAAGGCGACATCATCTGCGGGTGGTTAGTGATAAACATGGGCTTCTCCATCGCCTGCACCTCGAGGAACTCACCAACCAGCTTGTCGAGCATGCGCGCATTGGTGCGTGGGGCCGAGCACTCGACATTGTGCTTGGCGCACAGGTCGCTGAGGAACTTGTTGGTGGCATCGGTGTGCAGCTCGGTTGCTGGCGGGAACTTGACGCCCAGCTCTTGCTCAAGACCGCCAATCATCTCAACGCGACGGAAGGGAGGAGTAAAGTCGAGAATGAGGGGAGCCTGGTCGGGTCCGTTCTTGTGGTACTCGACCTTGTAGCCGCCATACATGTACTTGACCATGCCCGAGACCATCTTCTCGGTGATCTCCAGCAGGTCGTTGATGTCGGCGTAGGCCATGTAGAACTCACACGTGGTGAACTCGGGGTTGTGGGTCAGGTCAATGCCCTCGTTGCGGAACTGACGTCCAATCTCGTAGACGCGGTCCAGGCCGCCAACAACGAGCATCTTGAGGTACAGCTCAGGAGCGACACGCATAAACATGTCGAGCTTGAGGTCGTTGTGGTGGGTGATGAAGGGCTTGGCGGTGGCACCACCAGCAATCATGTTCATCATGGGCGTCTCGACCTCCAAGAAGCCAAGGTTGTCCAAAAAGCGACGCACGTAGTTGACGATCTTTGACCGAGCAATGAACTTGTGGCGCACCGATGGGTTCATAATCAGATCCAAGTAGCGCTGGCGGTAGCGCGTCTCCTGGTCCTTCAGACCGCTGTGCTTCTCAGGCAAGGTGCGCAGGCAGGGAGCAAGCAGCGTAATGTCGCGAGGGAAGATAGACAGCTCGCCTTTCTTGGTCACACCGGGGAATCCACGCACACCAACAATGTCGCCACGGCGAAGGACGTCATGTACGGTAGCAAAGTCGCGCTCCGTGTCCTGGAAGGAAGCCATGATCTGAATCTTCTTGTCCTCGGCATGCAAGTCGTAGAAGCGCAGCTTGGCGCTCAGCGCACGCTTGTTGTGGATGCGCCCGGCAAGGGTGACTTCCACCTCGGGCTTGGACTCTCCAGTCTTCATGTCGCCAAACTTTTCGATAAACTCGGGCAGCGACATGCTGACGTGGAACTTGTGTGGGTAAGGATACGGGCCCTCCTCACGCATGCGATCGATGGCCTTGCTACGGAGCTCAAAGTACTGGTTCGGGTTCAGCTCAATCTCGGCGTTCTCAGCATCAGCCTGCGTGTTCTTCGCAGCAGCTGGGGCAGCGGCAGCCCTGTCGGCCTTCTTGGCGTCCTTCTCGCGCTGCTTCATCCGGCGCTTGAGCTCGCTCTTGGACACCATCTCGCCCGTGGCCTCGTCGAGGTGGGTCTTATCGTTCTGGGCAGCGTTATCAGCCATTTCTAAGCGAGCAAGAGGCCAGTAAAAAAGAATGTGTTGAATTAAGGATTCGGGAAGGAAAGCCAGAAAGGAGAGCAAGCAGCGCGTTTACAGCCTGCATTTGTGATTCACCAGTGCCATATCAAAATTTTTTTGGTTGGCTGGAGAGAAACCACGACTCGATACACGTGCGAGCAGACTGAGCTGCTGTGATGATCGCCAGTATGTGTTGTTGCGAGCCGCCCAATCCCTGTTTTGAGGCTGGCCTGGGCAGGATATTCGGACAGCGCATTCTGCTGTTGTAGTGCACGTATGTTTTACTCCCTGGTTTGCTCATCTGAAATCGCCCTCTCTTACGCATTTATTAGCACATTCGCGCTCTAGCACCCCTTAGCATTACTCTTGACTAAAAAGATGAACAAGGCTGTCATTCTTGTCGGCGGGCCCTCGAGAGCCACGCGCTTCCGCCCGCTCAGCATGCACCTACCGCAGCCTCTGTTCCCGGTCGGCGGCAAGCCCATCATCTGGCACCAGATCAAGGCTTTGTCGATGGTGAAGGATCTCAAGGAGATTATCCTGATTGGGTTCTTTGAGGACTTTATCTTCCGGCCGTTCCTAAACCGCTGCCAGGAGGAATTCCCCGAAATTGCCTTCAAATACCTGCGCGAGTACTCGCAGCTGGGAACCGCAGGCGGCTTCTTCCACTTCCGCGACCAGATTGTGCGCGGCAACCCCAAGAACATTTTTATGCTGTACACTGACATTTGCTGCTCATTCCCGCTCAATGACCTGCTGTCGCAGCACGAGCGCCATGGCCGCCTGGGCACTATCATGGTTACCAAGGTCGACCGCGCCTCGGCCCATCTCTACGGCTGCGTCGTTGTTGACAACGAGACCAAGCTCGCAGAGCACTATGTTGAGAAGCCCGAGACGTATGTATCGGATTTGGCCTCTACCGGTGTCTTTGTGTTTAGCCAGGAGATCTTCCGCTTTATGGCGATCGCCTTGGAGAGGCGCATTGACGAATTCGAGAGCGAGCGCGCGAAGGAGAGCGCATACGGCCGCGCCGAAGAGAGCGACGAGGTCGAGGATGTTAACCGCCTGCGCCTAGAGCAAGACGTTCTGCGCCAAATGGCTGCTGAGAAGAAGCTCAGCGCGTTCATGTGCACTGGCTTCTGGCGCCAAATCAAGTCGGCTGCATCGGCTGTCCCCGCCAACGCCCTGTACCTGAAGAAGGCTCTGGGGGATAACAAGTCCTTCTTGGCCAAGACCGCTGACGATGGCCCAGAGATCACTGGCGCTGTGTACATCCACCCTACCGCTCAGATCCACCCCACCGCAGTTATCGGCCCCAATGTGTCCATTCACGCTCGCGTCGTTGTCGGCCCTGGCGTGCGCATCAACGACAGCATTGTCCTGGACAATGTCAGCATCAAGGATAATGCCGCTGTGCTCCACGCCATTGTCGGCTGGGACTGCCGCATTGGCAAGTGGGGCCGTGTCGAGGGCTCGCAGATCACTAGCCCTGATGACATTGACGAGGTCACCCACTTGGGCGTCAAGGTCAACAGCATCTGCATCCTGGGCGAGGATGTCCAGGTCAAGGACGAGGTCTTTATCCGCAATTCGATCGTGCTCCCGCACAAGGAGATGACTGGCAACAAGCACAACGAGATCATCATGTAGCAAGCCCAGCAGCCTCTTTTCTTCTCTTCTATCGACACACAATCAATGCAACGTACTGCGTAGATTTTAGCAATGTTACCAAAAAGCGATACCTAAAAAAGAAGTGTTTAATGCGGTGCTCAGAGCCACTGCTACTCCCTTGGGCCATGGAAGGTATTGAGGAACTGCAGCCGGCGGTAAACCTCGACGTTGCCCTTTTGCAAGCGCAGCTCTTCCATCCTATCCAAGTCCATGCCCTCCTGCAATGCCTGGTCGTCCTCTGCGCTCCACACCCGCCCAATTGGGACAGAGGCCTCTCCTGAGATTATGAGCTTGCGTGCAATGACCCAATCGCCCGTGCACCGATACAGGGCTGCCATAGCCTGCTTTGGCGTCAAGCTAGTGCCAACTATCAGGCCCTTCAGCCTGCGCAAGTACGCAAGCCGCTCTGAGTCATTCATGTCAGGCACGCTATCGCCAAACACGCGCATCGCGCCGCTAAACTGAGCACGGCGTGCTGGCGACGACACACTAGAAACTCCATGTGGCGATAAGCAAGACGATTCCAGCCCATCGGCTCCCAACAATGCACGAGAACTCAAAAGACTAGCGCCGAGCTTAAAGCTCAGTTGGCCACCATCGTCGCCAAGCTTGTGCAGCGTCAGCAGCCGCTGGCACGTTGACACAATACGCGCTGTCGACGCTCTGCGCGAGCGCGTTGCTCGTGGCTGTGACTTTGAAATTTCATCTGGCGAGTGGCGCCCAATGTTGTTGGCCATCCGAGCCGGAGATCTGAAGATATGTGAAGTAGCTGGCCGTGAGCTGGCTTGGCGAGACAGATTTTGTGGTGTGCGCCACAAGTCCATCTTTAGCGGCTCCTCGATATCTTCAATTCGCCAATAGTCCTCATCGTCCCCAACTGGCTTGCTGCTGTGCTGGCTATCGTTGAGCGGCTTGGAGTGATAGCCAGGCTCCTCTTCGTCCTCTTGGACATCAACACGGTTGGCATTTGGCTCGGTAGCTGCCGACTCGCCATTTGAAACGCGCAAAGTCGCGTCGCCCCGTTCAATGTCGCTAGAATCATTGGCTTCTTCAACATCGCTTGAATCGTCGTCAGCATCGTTCTCGGCGTCGCTACCAACAACGTCCATTACACCGTTACTTTCAGCATCACCAACGTCACCCGAATCACCAGAGTGGTGGGGCAGAGATCCAGGCGCTTGCTGGGTTTGAGGCGCATCAAATGAACTCGGTATCGCCTCACCGCCTTCCAATTCGCCAATCTGGCGAGTCGAAGCACCTCCGGCTTTGGTCTGTGTCGCGCTGCTCCCATCGCTGTCATCGCTTGTAGGCAACAGCTCGGGGTAGTGGTCATCACACGGAACAGCGACCTGAAGACCAGTCACAGACTCTTTGTTCGCAAACAGCCCAGAGATGACCAGGGGCTCTGAAGAAGGAGCAACCGCCGCCACTTCAGGCTCATCCAAGCCACCATCATGCCGTGACGGCGAGCCGATAACGGGCGTTGGAACCGTCGAAATCGAGGCATCAGTTGGCATAGTCGTCACCCTTGGCCTAGCAGCCCTAGGACTCGCCAGAGCTTCCTGGTGGGCTGCACTATCGGCAGTAGTGTCGGTCATTCCTGATGTCGGCGCCGGGGATGGAAGCTGCGAGTTGCCCGAGTGCCCATTGACCCGTGAAGTAGCTACAATGTGCGACAGCTTTGACAACTCTGCCAGTCTGGCCAACTCCGCCGTCGCAGACGCGGTAGGATGCGTCTCGGATGCTGAGATCGCCGCGGATACTAGGGCGCCAGCTGTACTCGTCGACAGCAACCCGCTAGCACTTTTGGCCGTGGCCGCCTCTGGTGACTCGAGCATACTAATTCGGATCCTCTTTGATGGCGAAAACGGCACGGCCCGCATCTGCACCCGCTTTCTCGCTGGAGTAGCAAGTAATCTATCCATGCTTTGCGTCTTATTTGCTGCGGGTGGCGCCTGTTGCTGCGGCAGGAACAACGACTTTCCAGACATTTCTGGTGAAGGCGGATCGCTGTCGTCATCGTAGCCAACAAGAACAGGCAGAGGTCTGCGCCCATATCCAGAGCTCTTGTCCGGCGTACGTCTACGCTTTCCAAGCCCAGTCCATGCGGCCACTGGCGCAGAGGCTGGCTCGATAGAAGAAGGCGCAGGCTCTTCCTCTTCTCTAAAAGATGCAGTCGGGTAAGGCGTGGGTGGCTTTACTTTGGCACTATTGCGTGTAGCCATCCTGGCCTTGGACGACGTAGTTGGCAACGAAGTAAGCTCGGGTGACTCGGATCTTATCACACGATTGCCCAAGTGCGGGTTGGGGTCCTGATTCTCCTCGCCCGAAGAGGCTACCAACTCTAGTCCATTCCCCAACCTAGGCAGGCTAGTCTCTGCATCTGAGCTTGTCGGTACCTGTGCTGTGTTCTCGGGCAACTGCATGTACGCAAAGGCAGGGCTTAAAGGGATCTGCGTCGGAGGCATCATTAGCTCCGGACTGGTCGACTTCTCCGGCGTGTCCTCCACGCTAAGACTAGAGCTGGCCCTGCTTTCCTGGCTATATTGCGTATTTAGCGCGGCGGGCTTTGCTAGAGACTGCGACTTGAGCCGGTAGGAACTAGGCGACTTCCCTCTAGTAGACGGCGTGGGCGACCCACTGATGCTCCGAGACGACAAAAACAAGCTCTTGATACGGCTAAATACCGATTGGCTAGGAGTCTGTTGAGGAATAGAGCTAGAAGCTTGTCCTGCGGACGGTGGCTGCGGAGACGGAGTCCTCAATACGAAGTTGGTTTCTTCGAGCTCCTCTTGCTCGTGCCCACGTTGCTGCAGGTTGGGTGCGACGCTAGGATCAGGCAGCGGCGAGTGACTAACACTGCAGGCTGGACTGCTAGCTAAGCTGTCGGCCGGACTATCGGTCAAGACCAAATCAAGCATCTCGCGAGGGTTTCTGGCCGAAGCGTCAAGATGTGTCTTCACCCTAAAGTCGTTGTCGCTAATGTCTGCGCTCTTGTTGAACTGCGGGTCAGGACTATTGTCTGTGACAACGACAAGGTCACCAATGCTGCGCGACTGTGATGATAGCATAATATCCACATAGCGGTCGTCGGGATCCAATTCGTCGTCGTTGGCATAAAGATAGCGGATGTCGCCCAAGGCACTGCCAGCAGGTGTTAGGCTTAGCCTTGACTGCCGCCGCTGCTGGTGTTTCTCTGGCGTTTCGACCGTCTGCTGGCTGCTACTGGTACTCTCAGAGTCGTCGTTGTCGTCGGCCTCTTCACTCTGCGACCTAGATTCAACGCGCGGAGTGGTATCTACCTCCGCCTCGGCGACATCGCTTTCAGTCTCCTCCTCCTCAGACTCGGATCCATCGGACTCTATATCCCTCAGCTCAAAGTCCTCGGTGTCTAGCATGCGACCGGCTTGGAGGCTTTTGAGAATCAGGAGAGGCGTACAAGTCACGCTGGCCGCAGCGGCGTTATATATGAGCGGGAGTGTTGGTTTGATAATGATATCTGCCTTGTCGATGTTCCTATGCTGAAGAGACGTGCCACCGTTACTACTGATCGCTCTGGCAAATGCTTGCTTGTTTTTAAAACTCGGGAGGTAGAATTTCAAGGGCCGAGTGCCTCCCGACCTGATTGGCTGGGTGAATACATTGGTTCCACTGTACTGGCTCAGTAGCTTTGATACAGTGTCGTTGTTTGCACTTTGCGGCCAGTCTGCAGGCAGAGTGCTGTCGCTCATTGTTCCAGCTAGAGATTAGCGTTAAAGAAAAATAAGAGCAAATGAAGGATTTGGACAATAGTAAATACAGGAAAAAGAATTGAAAGAAAAAATCGACAACACACGTGCTTAAAACGCTACTTGCTTTTTGGAGCACATTCCAAGCCGCATTGATGTGATCTGAGGCTGTGCCTGATCAGGTTAGGCAGGGCGTCATTAGCGCAACCCCGCAGATAGCCAGCTGTTTGTCTGCATGCCTGGACAGGTGCATTGTGTGAAGAGGAGCGTCCCGTTCGCAAAAGGGCACTGCAAAGCTCCTTCTTCTTCTGTCTCTCTGGCTCTATGAATTTCGCAAGCTCTCTCATTCTTCACACAAACACCTTGCCAAGGCTCTCGCTCACCCCTCGCTATCGATCGCTGACATCGTTCATGCTGGCTGCTAAAATGGTTCGCTACGCGCCATCAACAAAGGAGGCTTTGGCGGCTGACCCTTCAGCACTGCGTATTCGTGGCGTGGTGTTTGATATGGACGGCACGTTGGCAACGCCAATGAAGGAGCACCTGATAAAGATGCGCTCCGATATCGGTGTCCCCAATGGTATCCCCACGCTAGAGTATGTCGAGACATGTCTGCACGGGCGGGCCCGCGAGCAAGCCGAGAAGAGAATAGTGGATATTGAGACCGAGGCGATGGCCAATATGAGGCTCTCGCCGGGTCTGGTAGAACTGCTGAGCTTCCTTTATGCACACGACATACCTATCGCCATTGTTACTAGGAACAACATCAACTCGGTCAACCACTTTATCAACAATGTAGTCGCCAAGCAACCCCAAGAGCAGATGAAGCTGTTTGCATTTAACCCTGTTATTGACCGCAGCTTCAAGCCAATAAAGCCGCATCCAGCCGCCATTCTCCGGATTAGCCGGGCATGGGATATCCCGCCTCAGCAACTACTGATGGTGGGTGATCATCTGGATGACTTGCTGTGTGGACTGAGAGCCGGCAGCGTCTCGGCGCTGCTGAGGTATAGTGACAATAGCGAGTTTGAAGCGCATGCACATATTGTTGTCGACAGGATCGACGAGCTTGTTGCGAAGCTGACTACGGGGTTCGACGCAGACATGGCAATATCGGGCCTTGACAATGCCAGCACATAGTGCGCACAACAAGCCCTTCAAAGGCACGCACCAGGCTATTCTGATTAGTTTCTTAATTAACCCCATTAAGTACTGCACTGCAAAGCTGGCCTTGCTTTTGGTCTCTTTCGAAAGTGGGCACCACGCTGTGTGCCGTAGCCGCTCAATAGCACTCCATCAGCATACCCAATTGATTTTAATCTAATGGAAAGATCAAACATTCACTTGGCAAACCTGGCTGATACATGCGCTTACATGAATGCTAAACTTGGAATGCATGCTATTCTGCTTTTGACTCAATTGTACAATTGCGTCTGTCTTCCACATCCGATCGACACACATTCAAAGAGCGCTCTCACGCAATAGCCGCCATGTTTGCGAATGACAGGCAACATCTTTAATTGCACTTGCCAAGTCCGATGCAGTAGATTCTGTATTGCTTTTTTGTAGACGGAGCCAAGCTGCACTACGGAATAGCTTTCATATGCCAACAATGCTTGACACATGCACTAGGAGAAGGGTGAGTAAATTTATCATTGATTCCGCTCACCAGCGCTGCCTTCGCCATGTCTTTTCCATTCCATTTTGAAAGCGCAGATAGACACAGCAGACAAGAGGTCTCTTGCTGGCTTGCACCAGCGCGGTGTGTCTGCGCCATTCAAAGTACTGCGGCAGCTCATCCCTATTATGCCGGTTGGTTGATTTTTTATGAGCAAGCGATTTACACTGTGCTCTATATGGGGATGGTATAGACATACAACCAGACACGTAATGGCGATGCGTGCAAAATAGCAAGTCAAATGTTATAAAATGTGGCTACTGCTTAGTCGCGGATAGGGATATGCACGCGAAGCAGATTCGCAAATTAGAACCGCATTTTTGGTGAAAAGAGATTTATTGTTTGCAATAAGCTGCTTGAATGAGAAAAAAAGCAACTGCGAATACTCTGGCCCAGTTTGTCTTTTTTCTAACAATTGGTGCATATGGAACCCTGTCACAAAGCTATAATTGGATATGTGTGTACTTTGCTTCGGGTAATTCGCACTAGTTCCCAAAACAGATAATGAAAGATGAGTGTGGTCAATTACAGCGTAATTGAGAGCAAGCGATTCCTCTTTCTTCGTGCGCAGCATACGCGATAGAGAGAACGTGATACAGTCGTCATTCAACATAGTCCGCGCATCTATGCATGACTGCACTCGCTGGCACAAGTGAAAAATGGGGTCACAGTGTTGTAAGCGGAAAGGAAAAGCATGGTGCCTATGCGCGCCTTGAAATTGAAAAATGGGGACATGCCACATGTCAAAGGTCTTTGGCATCATCGTCCTTTCTTTTTTCCTAGTCTCGCTTGTCCATCGCTTGCTTGCCATATTGCTCCGCCTGACATTGGCATCTATGTTATAAAGAGGGACCATGGCTAGCGTAGGATAATCCAAAGAAAGCAAGCACGCTTTTCATCTCAACAGCTTACACTCATTGCTATAACTTGTGCCTTTGTACTTTTTTTTAGCCAAGACCTTGCTACAGTCGCAAGCTTACGCCCAGTGTGTGTTACATAGACTGAGTAAAAGGGGGGAGATATCGTACTTTTTCAAAGATGCCAATGGCGGTGTGCAACTATCAGCCATCGACGATTGGAGGCGTGGACTCGTCGAGCTGCACATGTGGCCTGTGCCCAGGGTCAAGAATATCTAAGCGCACAGAACTACGGATAATGGCTGGAGCAAAACAAACAATGGATGACCTGGAAGGCGAGGCAGAGCATTGCGATGAAGACAGTCCCATTAGCGATCTAGTCGAGCACCAACTCTACCCATGCAACTTTGTGCCATTTGACGCGCGTGAGCCAACGGCAGAAGCGCTACTTGGGGCACGCGACATATTGTTAATTATTCATATAGCTTTGCAAGCGGGAGTGATACCGGATGCTCGGACTATTCGCGAGACTTACGAGATTGAGAAAGAAAAGCTGCCGCATGTTAGCGATTTCTTTGCGTGTGGTGGCTCGATTTTGTACATCCTGGACGAGCTGACAAAGCAGGTCGAGGGTGACATGCGAGGAGAGGCATACCATGAGGATACCGAAGACCTGATAGAGTCGCTTGAGCGAGTGCCGCCGTGTGCGTTGGACAAGGACCTGAGCCACTGGAGAAGAGCACTGGGCATATAGTAGCCTAGCACATAATGTATTTTTCTTTAGCACACACTCTCTCAGTCATTAAAAGTGGGGGGTCACTGAGGACTACTTGCACTGTGACTGGGCGCACCATTGTGCAGAATAAATAAAATCTTCCAAATATGGACTGTACTCCAAGACAAATAAAGTAGGACCCTGAAAATGGCTTGTTCTGTTGGATAGTGTTATCGCTGTGACTCGCAGTGTGACATGCCTCTCGCAAGACATTGAGCCTTTTGGGGGGGGACGTAAACACGAGTGCGCCTGCTCTTGCTCCTGCGCCGTTTGCAAAATATCCTTGCGACATGTTTGTTGCGGGTTGCACAATTGAAATAGCAAAATTTATAAATATAGAACCAGCACAACAAATAGCGCCCCCTCTCTCCTTTCTACGGGCTTTGTCCAAACTTAGGAGCACTTTCGAGCGTTGCAATTGACGCGGTGGTGTTCCAAATATTTCGCGAAATAGTGCCACTCCGGATACGCAGCGGCCGCATTATCGTTGGTGCCGGAATTGGGGCAACTCAAGAACTTTGGAGTAGTGTCGGCTAATACTAGTGGTACGCCGTGGTATGCCATTCGAGACTCGCCGCACATTGCCAATACATCGCCGCTATGCAAAACAATTGGCGTGGGCTCAATGTCTCTTGTTGTGCCGCCAATTAGGTAAACGCACGACAAGCCAATGCTTAGCGAAATCAATGGAGCGTCCATTTTCTCTTCAGTCTTGTCAACGTGGCCTGCCATGGTTGCGCGCTCATCGTAGTAGTTGATAATTCCGGCCTCACTCGCAAACAGATTGCCATTGTAGTCGTTATCAGAGGCTGAATCGCTTGTGTCTCTGGGTCGTGTGATGGCTATGGCTATGGCGCGCATCAAGCTGTCGAGATCTTGGTCGAATGGGCTGGAACCTCGGTCGTACTCCTTTGTAGTCCAGTTGTATTGTAGCCCTAGAGTGCACCAGCGCTGGCGCTCGAGCAAGCTCGAGGGAGAACCAGGCTGCGTATAGAGCTTTTCCTTGGGAAGCGTAACATCGGATTGCTGGATGTCGGCTTGGGAGCGATTGGCGATAGGCCGCGAGGATTTCTCAGAACTGGAGGCAAGTTCAAACAGCGACTCTGGCAGTAGGTTAAAGAAGGCATCGAGGTTTGTGCGGTTGGGCGGGCGAGGACAGTCGCAAAGACACTTGCGAGCTAGCCAGCGCTGAGCCTCGTCAGTAAACGGGTTGGGAATGAGCAGCAGTCCTGGGTGGTCCCTTAGCGCATAGGCTGGTGGTCGCCTTTGGCTGAATAGCTGTGCTGGTATTGTGGCTGGGGTTTCCAGGTCGTAGGCCAACTTTATTTTGCGCACGGCCTCGTTCGCGGCGGCAGCGGTTGTGGCCAGGTCAACGGCATTGTCCAAATCGGGCGGCTGGCCCCGCTTGTACTTTTTTTCTGCCTTGCGAAAGGCCGTCTGAACTGGAGCCATCAAGGTTACTACTGCCCCGTCTCCGTATTACGCACGAATGAGGGTATAATGGACTCGCACTATTAGGAAAGAGGGGAAAGGTGGATAGAGTGAGTGTGCTAACTGTATTGCGTGAGTGGGTCAGCCCATGTCAGTGTGTGACTCCCCGGTGAGGCTGATATGGAGCGCTATGGCAACATAACAATCTGGCATCTATGGGCAGCCACAAAGGGGGCCATTGTTTTGTCGCCGAAGCTGGTCAATAGACCAGTAGGTGGCCCGAATAGAAAAGGCGTGCAAGACGCGAGGCCTTCTCCCTGCCTTGTCCATTTAAGCTCTCCCTTGCTTTTCTCCGCCTTTCCGACTTTCACCTCTGTTACCTCCACCACTCCCTCTTTGCCTTGTTTCTGCTGCAACTAATATTAATTTTTTTTAACTTTGAGCACTTTTTTCTTTTGCTCGGCAACATTGCCCATCACTTGGGGAGTCAAGAGGGCCATTTCTGTACATTTAATTTCACTCTTTAATTGCTACCGCCGCTATTGTTGTGTAGCTGGGGCCTGTTTATGAGCACACGCGCTGGCCGCGACGAGCATATCGTCGACAGTCATACAAAATATGGCCGTAGCCATGCACTGCAGGGCGAAGCTACGTCGCGCCATTATACTCCAAATATAGCAGTTACGGCATCGCCACGCTCTCCGCTCTCGCCATTGCTGGCGCAGCGTGCTGGGCGGGACCTTTGGCGCGAGTCGTTGCGGAGCCACCGGCATGCTCGCCGGTCCAACTCCTCGCTGAGCCCGCGACACAGTCGCCAGATGAGGCCGCGCTCACGCCATGCCAAGGACGACAGCCCGGTGCGGCGGAGCCTGGATAGCCAGAGGGCAGAGATTGGCCGTCGCAACTATGGTCTCGGTGTCACTGAGGATGGCGTGGACATTGGTAGTAGCCCGTACTTGGTCAGCGCGGGCGACGGGTATCCCCGACCCATGTGGAGCGAGGAGCAGCTCAGGCGGGCTAGGAGGTTCTCGTCTAGCCACGCTCGAGGCGTGTCTTGTCCTACGCTGAACATCACTCGTATCATGCGCTCTATCAGTGTGTCAGCTGGGCACGGCGGCAGCAGTGGCAATGGCAGTGGCAATGGCAGTAGCCGGTTTGGGCTACGCCAGTCGCGGCGAGAGTCAGGCTTGTTTGGCAGTAGCGGCACGTGCGTGTTAGTAGAGCTGCCTCGCCAGCAGCGGCGTCGTGACGCGCAGCTAGATGAGGCCAATTTGCCCATGCTCTCGACAATCGCAAGCTGCAGTGGGGAAGAAAGTCAAGCATCTAGCTCGGGCGCCCTTGCATGCGACAACACAATGGGCAGCGAGGCGCTGGGCCATCAGCCTCTGCACATCCGGACCGATGTACGTCTAGCACCAGCACCCGCATACTGCCTTGCTGAGGGCCTGCGACGCCGGATATCGGTCAGGCGGCGCGAGGTTGGCACGCCTGATTTCATGGCCCAGAGCGAAGCCGCAACACCGCCGCCGCCGCTTGAAGAAGCCAGCTCGCAGGCTGTTATCAGCCCCTCACCCGAGTCGCCCCGCCATGATCAACGCCATGAGCTGGGGAGCGCTCCCCAACAGTTCATACCGCTATCGTCGCTATCTCCGCCGCCATCGTCAGGGCCGAGCACGAGAAGCACTTGCAGTAGTGCGCGCTGGAGCACTATTTCAGCCGAGTCCCCCCATAAACGCTATAGCTACTCGTCATCGGCCATTGCCGAGGCCCTGCGCAACTTACAGTCGGTTGGCATGGCCGACTTTCTGGGCGACTCGGACTCTAACTCCTCGGTAGGCAAGGGCAGCGGCGACGAATCCATGACGATTACACTCAAGGCACCGCGTAACATGGACGACGATAGCAGCGAGACCGCCGACTCTGCTGACGGGAGTCGCAGCCGTGGAACCAGCCTCGGCGACAGCCTCCTGCTGAACAAGCTGCCGACTGTGCAAGAGAGCGTAGACAGCAGCAAGCTTGACTCCTTTGTATTATCCGGGCCCCCTAGCCTCCGGCCGTCGTCGGAGAGCACCGAGGCAGCCATTCCTGCCGTTTACCTCGACGGCGCGGCATCGCTGTGGGACCAGTACGTGGCTGAGATCGAGTCCTCAGAGTTTGACCCCAACATCCACTTGAAGCGGCAGCGTGTGTCGCAGTTTATGCGCGTTCCGTGGCATGTCGAAAAGCTGCTGTGGTTTGGCATTGCCATTTGCTTTGACGCCCTGATTTACGTGTTCTCCATCTTGCCGGCCAAGTTTGTGCGCGCGCTCTTGCAGCTGGCCGCTGCCTTGCTCTTTGAGCTGCCAGTATTTGTTGAGCAGGTGTGCATGTCGCCGTATGTGCAGATGGCCGTTGCGGCGCTGCCAGCGGCTTGGTCCCAGCGGCTGGCGCTCGTAGGCCGTCGAGCGCAGCGGCTCGTTGGGTGGCTAAGCGGTCGCCTGGACCAGGATGCGACACTGAGCGGCAACGTCGTGCGCTGGCTGTCGCCTACCCAGCTGTTTGACCTTTATCGCGGCATGTTGCTGGTTTTCACATGCGCTATCCTCTGCCACATGGACGCGGCGCAGATGTACCACAGCATTCGAGCGCAGAGCTCGCTTAAGCTGTACTTTATCTTTAGCGCCTTGGACATATTCGACCGGCTTTTGTCGTCATTTGGGCACGACGTCATGGATGCGCTGCAGTCTACCGTCACTGATCCGCGGTCGCAGCGATGGAAGAGCGGTGTGGCGTACTTTGCGCTGGCTCAGGTCTACATGCTGGTGCACACGCTTGCGCTGCTCTACCAGGTGATTACGCTGAATGTGGCTGTGAACGCGTATAGCGACCAGCTGCTGGCTCTGCTTATATCGAACCAGTTTGTCGAAATCAAGAGCAACGTCTTTAAAAAGTGGGAGAAGGAGATGCTCTTCCAGGTCGTGTGCGCTGACGTCGTGGAGCGCTTCCAGGAGATTGTGTTCCTGTTCATTATCATCTTGCGCAATCTCGCCGAGCTGGCCGGCCCCAGCCTGTCGCCCTCGACAAGTGCTGGCGTGCCGACTGCCCAGGCCCCTGTGTCATTTGATTCGGCCACTCCGTCAGCTTTTGGGCCGCTGCTTCCATCGTGGATATCCATTCCTTTGCTTAACCGCATTCTCACTCCGGTGCTGATGGTTCTAGGCACCGAGATTCTTATCGACTGGATCAAGCATGCCTTTATTACTAAGCTCAACTGGATTCGCCCCGAGATCTACTCGCACTATATCGATATTCTCTCGCGCGACTTGGCTTGCTCCAAGGCAGGTGTTCGAGCCAGAGGCATTCCGCCACCAGCTGCTGGCACTCCTGGAGGAGGCTCTCGGGCAGCGACAGCCACTAAAGATGACGAGAAGATCGGTGCTCAGGAGCTGCACCCAGAAGCCAGCGACAGCGAGCACCGGCAGAATACGCGGGGATCGTCGGTGCTGACTTCGCCTCGGTCGTCGTCTATCATTATTCATGCCACGCTCAAGGCGTTTACCTGGGCGTATGCCAGCATATTTGCCGAGCCACCCGAGGTGCCTACCCCTGCTACAGGCCAGACTCCTGCCAAGCGGCGTCGTGGCCACCAGCGGACGCAGTCGGTAACGCAGCCACAGCTGTTTGTAGAGCAGTCCACGCGTGTCGCTCGCCGCCTCGGCCTATCGCCCATGCCGCTGGCGTGTCTTATCACGCTGATGCTGATGCAGGTTCTCCACATATTAGCCTCGTCGTCGTCTGCGTCAACATTGCTGCCCTCGTCGCGCCACAAAGGTAGCCTTGGCGGCGGCCAATTGCTGTCGATGGCTGCGGCTAGCTGGAGCGTTCTCGATGTCCTGGGCTGGCTTATCCTTGGTCTGATTGCCTATGCACTGGTTGTGTGGACGAAGCTGGCGTTTGCTAACCGTCTGATGCACTTTGCTTGGACAAAGTACCACGCATTCGAGCTCAGAACAAAGTCCGATACCGCCGAGAAAGAGCCCGCATGTCTCAAGCGGTTTGACGACTCCACTAAGCGCTTGGATCGCGACTCTTTTATGGAAGTTGGCAAGCTCATCGGCAAGGAAAGAAGCGAGGTCGAGTGGGAGAAGCAGAGACCCAGGTGGACGTTGGACAACATCGAGCGGTACTCGCTGTTCAAGAGCCGAATTCCATAGGTTGCATTATCTCAAATGAACTAATTTGTAAGCACAACAACTCTGTTTTGCTTAAAAGCCGCCAGTGACATTCCAAAATTGGGGATCAAAAAGGAAGTAGTAGAAAGAGACTTAGGCAGCGAGCTCCTTGAGGTGAGCGGCGAGGGGGCCGTGGGTGTTGAGGTACTTGACGTGGCAGCCGTCGTTCTT
>JANBSU010000074.1:0-68418 GCA_027578835.1 Coemansia sp. RSA 2050 | reverse complement strand
GAGAATGATGTCGGCAATGGTGATACGCTCGCCAACAAGGAAGGTCTTGTTGAGAAGGATGGCATCCAGAACACCCAAGAAGCGGAAGCACTGCTCCTCCGAGTACTGCTGCGCGGGCTTAATATAAGGCATAAAGCCAAAGATGGGGTACAGAGTACCAGCCAGAGCGGGCATGAAGTCGGCCTCGGCAAAGAACATGTACTGGAGGATCTCAGCGGTCTCCTCAGCGGTCTGGCCCAGAAGAGGCGAGTTGCTGCCGGCCTGCGAGGCAACATAGTACGCGATGGCGCTCGAGTCAACCAGCCTGAAGTCGTTAGCGCCCTCAAAGGCCGGGACCTTGCCAGTGGGGAACTTGGCAATGTACTCCTCCTTCTTGTTGTCAACGTTCATGACAAAGTCGGGGGTGGTGTTTAGCTCGATGCCAAGGAACTGAGCGACGATGCGAACCTTGTTGTTCCTGGGGTTGCCCATGGGGCCAGTCAGAGTGCCGATAGGAGCCATGTTGGAGATTAGCGTCTTGCAGATGAAGCGAGTAGCCAAAAAAGATTAGAAAATGGTGATGAGAAGAAAAGGATGGGCGCGGGTGCCAATTTGAAGCCAGCTCTTTGATGGCTCTTTGCTGCATTGTAAAAATTTTTAGCGCCCCTACAAAGCTTTTTGGCGCTGAATCAATCTCGCAATCAAATCACCCCAATGCGATCTGTAGTGCATTCCCTTCTTGGCTCTGTTTCGAATATCCTTTCCCGCTTCGCCCTGCTTTTTCAGTTTTATGTAAAAAGACAAACACGGCCTAGTTATTGACGCATGTCGGCTTCAAGTGTCTCTGGGACTGGCCGGGCGGACCAGCAGCAGCGTATTCTCAACGTCCTTCGTATGGCGTGCGCTGAGGCTATCAAGCGGCCTGATTTCGCAGAGAGACTGCAGGATATGAAGCAGAAATTCTATGTGCGCGACTTTGACGGCATCTTTCTCGATCCAGCCAACCTCTCTGTTTACACGGCGCAATACGTGCCGCGACGGGCGCTGTGCTACTATGAGATATTCAGTCGCTCCCAGCTACAGGATGTTCTGGCGACATCTCCGGCCATTTATTGCCTGGGAGCTGGATCAGGAAGCGAACTAGTGGGGATATCAGCGGCAAGCAAATGCGCTCCTGGTGCAGCCAATGCGTCTAGCTCTGTTCGGCCGATAGTAATACATTCGCAGGACTATACTGACTGGTCGCCGATTCTCACTACGCTCGAGGATACAATTCGGTACAAGTGGGGGATAGGAGCACGACAGATACAGTACCAATTTAGCATGGGCAACCTGCTCCAAATATCGCCCGACATTGAACGCAGTATTTCCAGCTCCCAGCTCGTAACGGCGATGTTTATTTTCAACGAGCTGTTTTCGGACAAGGCTAACGCCATGAACTTTGTCAAGACCATTGTCAAATGTGTGGCTCCCGGTAACTACTTTTTGCTGGTTGACTCGGCAGGGTCCTTCTCAAGCATACAGATTAACGGCAAGAGTTACATGTCCTACATGTTCTTTGACTCTCTGAGCAAGCACTTTACGCCCGTTATTTCTGAGGACTCGACTTGGTTCAGACACGCACCAAACCTAGACTACCCTCTCAATGTCGAGAATATGCGCTACTTTATAAGGCTGTATCGGAAACGAGAGTAAATTAATGACAACATTTGTTTGTAAAATTAAAAAAATCACATAATAGGCGCTATCCTGGATAGAGCACTGATATCTCAGGTGCCCATCCCAGGTGCCCATCCCAGTGCTCAGAACCTGTGCTCGGCACCACCACGCTGATGTCATTGCTTTTGCTTGCGGCATAGCGGCAGCTGGTCACTCAAGGATTTATCGTCAACAAATGTGCTTCCCCCCCCACAATACACCGACATTGCCCTTTAAAGCCAAACCCACTTTCCAGATTGGCACATTTCCATTCTTACATTTTTAGCCAAATAAAGTAAAGCCCTATTCCTTTTATTTTCTCTCTACACTTTTATCCTCTGTTGCCCAAGTATTCCATGCCACCATCAGGTCAACACCTAACGGATCGAGAGGCAGCGCTTCTGACCGAATATGAGTTGATCCGCAACGAGGTCAAGAAAATGGGCGGGCTTATTGCCGAAATTAACGAAGAAGAGCTAGACGCCTTGACACAGTCCATGCGTGCAGTCGAGCAGAAACTAGCTCTGGTATACACCGTATTCAGATCATCGATTTACGCACACCTCAGCCAGCAAGGGGCATCTGACCAGGCACAGGATCTCAGCCCAGCTTTCGATGAGGCGTTTCAGACCAATTGTCCGCCATTTGACTAGCCACTGTACAATACACTAACTTTCAGCTCAAAAAGTAGCAGCGCTTTATGTGATGTTATCATGGAGAAAAAGAAAAAGAAAAAGTGCAATCAAAGAACGCTGCTTGGCGCAGTGCTAAAGGCATCCGAGGGCGTCTGTGTCCCCGACGCATAGGTGCTGGGCGCAGCGCTCTGCTCCGTCAAGTGCGGCAAGTTGTTGTAGACCCAGCTTCCCGTGCCAATGCTCTCCTTTGCCGAGTACAGATAAGTATAGCACGCCTTGACGGCTTCCTCGTCGCTGGAATCATCAACCCAATAGAACATGGCGGGCTTCCACTGCTCGCCAGCCTCGGCGCGAGACTTTCTCAAGGCACGCTGAGCCTCTTCAATGATCGTCTTCTCCTTGGAAGCAACATCGTAGTTGCCGCTGCTCAGGGCCTCGGAAACCTTCAGCCACACCCGGCGGCTCTCTAGCCCAGACTGCTCGCCAACAGGCTTGATGATGATGTTAGCAGATGGCTGAGCCTGGACATCAAACAGCACGCTTTCCTCGCCAGTCGCCACAGCGGTGACTCGCGACTCTCCTACCCACTTGCCCTTGAAATTAAACAGCTGCTTCTGGGTCGGCGAGTCCTGAACAAATGTGGCAGCAGCGTCCTTAAAGACCTTGCCGTCAAACTTGTGGTACTCGCCATAGAGCCAGGGCTTGGTATACCAGTGGAACTCAGCGGTGTATCCCTTGCTGGAGCGGATGAATGTAGTGCTGCTCATCTCCAAAAAGGGCTTCCCAGACAAAATGGAGCAAATGTTAAGATCGGGCAGCGACAGGCAATAGAACTCGTCAGAGTTCTTCATGCGCAGCGTCACCCGGCCCTCCTGAACGACCTTCATCGTCGTGCCCTTGAATTTGGACTTTTGCGAAAAGTGGCCGCTGCCGTAGATGCCAGCCTTAGCATTCTCAAAGTAGATCGCGCTGACAGGTGGGTGGTGCGAGACTTGCTCGCAGATAAACTTCGTCTCGCCGTACTCTGCGTCGTTCCACGAGGCCAAAAACTGCTCACCAAGAATCGGATTGAATGGCTTCTTCTCGCCCGAGTTGGATTCGGCCACGCGCTTATTGTAGCTTCCGTAGAGCGTAGACACGAACCACCGTGCAACCAGCTTGATACGCTCTACTCCCCCAAGCCAGCGAAAAAGGAAAAGCACTAGTGAGTTAGCACGCTTTATATCATAGACAACAGCAGCATTTGGAGCCAAACCCAGCTTTTTTTCGGCTGCTGGCTCGACTTACCTTCGGAGCTTGTGGCCTTTGTGATCTCTGCCAAGATGTGAGGATAGTCGCTCCAATGCGCTCTACAAAGATAGTTAAAAAAAGATAAACACAAAGCTGGCCTTAGCGAAACACGTGTTCACAAACATGACTAAAGCGGCGGTTGGCGATACTTACCCGTACTCGAGCAGCGAGATGCCGTTGAGGAGGAAAGACGGGCAAGTCATCGACGAGAGGTCGCCGGTAAATGAGAGCATGTCCTTCAAGAACGACATGAAATCGCCCGAACGCGCGGTCGGAACGATATTGCCCGTAGGCTCGGTTACTGGAGTGGCACGGCCACTTGACGCGCGGCCACTAGAGTTGGAGCTGACAGACTTTGAGTCGCTAGTCATGATAAAAAAGGGGGCTAGAAAAAAAAAGAATAAAATTCACAAGAATTGGGTTTAGAAAACAGATGGCGATTGAAAGGGGGGAGGAAAGTAAACAGAAAAGAGAGTGGGCGCAGCAAAAGAGAATGCATGCCCTTGGCGGTGATTGCTAAGCACCGATTGACGTAGCAAATCGTCTAGGCTCAAGCGTGGCGCGTGTGTGCCTCAAATACCAAAATTGGAACGCCAAGCCTGAGAGAAAGCTCCATTTAACTTTTCTCGGATATCGCAATGCGGGATTTGCCTGACGAAACCCGCCCCCCTTGCCCGTGCATATCCCGCCATCTCAACAGCGACATTTTAGAGCGTCTCTTGCATCACCTCTTACGCTCATGTGTATATTTTATATTCTGTTACTATTAGATAGACGGCGCTTTGCCAACCCCGGCTGTTTCTCGCTCGGTACCAACCCTTTTCATTAGTCGTTATAGTACAGCATGCCACGACTGCCGCCTCGCCACTGGCATGAACTAGCTCCTGGCCAGCCCGCGCGATCGCCTGTAGCCACCTACACCCCTCTTGACACAGTCTCGAGTTTCACCAAGAGAAGTGAATCTGAAAGCGCCGGTCTAAGCACCATGTACAAGGCCATATACGCCCTGCTAGTAGTTGGTAAGCCTCCGTCTCCAGAAAAAACCACATGAAATATGTGAAAAAGTGTCTGCTAACTTTTTCTTTCTTGTTTGCTTATGCCCGAGTGTAGTGTGGATTGCTATCGTGGGAGGCGTGTTCTACCTGGCTGCTCGCCGGTACAGACGAAACAGACTGCTTCGCTCCCAGGGCATAGATCCCGACGGACAACCGCAAGCCGTGGGCTCTCACAAGAAAGTGAAGCGCTTGCTTGACAACGATGAAATACAGGCCCTACCCGTAGTCACACTGACCGAGGACGATATCCAAAGATCAAAGCGCTTAGCCCACCACCGCCCGCTCAGTGTCCCGCCGCCCGATGCCGTTTTGAGTAATCAAAGTCATGCCACTACGAGTTGTCCGCCGCAACCACTTTCTCAGACCACTGGCGCTGATCCGCTTACAGCTCTTCTTCCCACTACTGTTGTCGCTGTGCCTCCCACAATACCGCTAGCGGGAAGTTGCATGCCGACGCCAGCTGGTGCCATGTCACCTGCCAGTAATCGGCCAGCCATTGCCAACAATACGCCTAATCACGGCAATGATGGTGATGCGCTGGCACTTTGCGATCAGGCGCCATTTCACGAGGAGAACTGCGCTGTGTGCTTGGAGGACTTTAGTGCTGGAGAAGTCGTGCGTCGCCTGCCATGTCGCCACTTCTTCCACATTGCGTGTATAGATCCCTGGCTGGGCGAGCGCTCATCCACTTGCCCCTTGTGCAACTTTGACGCTGCTCAGCCCCTAGACATTGTCAGTCTAACAGCTTGATCTAGCTTTTGTATTTCAAAGCGCCAATAAGAAAACACCCTGTATTTTATAGGAAATGTCTATGGTTGCTTTGCCGTTGTTGCCTGCTGCACGTCCTCCGGCGGCGTACGCCCAAGATGGAACCTACCGTAGATCATATTCAGCGCGGGCCTTGATCTCCAGAACTTTGGTGTCTCCGCAGGCTGGTACTCTTCCGGAGCCAACTTAACCATCAGATTGGAATACGCAGGATCCAAGCCTACAATCTGCACGCGGACCTTTGTGCCAGCAAAGGGCAGTAGTGTCGAGTCCATCGGTCTGGGAATCAACATTGCGCGGTTGCCCAAGCCCGTAATGATCAAGCTGATGAAAGGACGAGACTCTTCGCGATTGTCAACCGTTGCCGTCCACGTAAGCGGCCCAGGCGAGCTCGGATTGTAGTATGCCCAGGGCGTGTCGTAGTAGAGCGGCAAATTGGCGTCATAAAAGCCCTCCGGCGGCGGCTGCAGTGTGCCGCGCCGTGCCTCGCTATCCATCCGCCTCATCAGTGTAAGAATCCAAAACTCGTTGTCCATGCCAGTGGCCTTGTCAACTAGCTGGCTCCGACGGAAGACAATTGGCGCCAGCCGCTCAATATCGTAGTGGTTCCAGTACCATGGGCGCTGGTCTTTGCTACCAGTGTGCTCAGCCAGCATCTGCGCCTTGAGCTGCCAGTGCCCAACCATGTCGTCCATACGCCGAATAGGAGATGTGACTCGCGTATACCCGTACTTGTCTAGCAGGCCCATGATCGTGTGCGGGCCAGGCGTGCTACCAAAGAGGCTAGGGCTGAGCATGTGGCGAACCTCATCAAACACCTTTGCGCTGACAATGCCGTTATTGCTTCTTGCCTGCCCCGTAACAGCATCCCACACGGCACGCGCTGACTGCGCTTCGGCAGCACTGAGCCCATCTATACCCAGAGGAAGTCCAAGCGCCACGCCGCTCAAAACATCCAAGTTTGGCATACTCTGCGAGCGAAACAGCATGGGCACGCCACGCTCGCCAGTAATAACGCCAGAGCTGTTGGCTGTCAGACCACCGCCGTCGCTTCCAGCCCCTGGTCCATGCTCGTAGGCAAACCGAGCAGCCACGCGGCCAGCAATGATCATCACCTCGGAAACCATGGTATGCGCTGGAGAGAGGACAACGTTGGAGCACGAGGTGACAATCTTGGGGAACTTTAGTGGGCCAAACCCTGGCGCATCGAACAGACCTTGCAAGAACATGGGGCGCTCCATGTTAAATTTCGGTCTTGGGACGATTCTGCTATTGTTGACCGAAGTTTCCAGGCTAGGGACTATGCGAGTGAAGCTCCCAGCTCTAACCCGATAGTCAAAGTGGCTGCGAACCAGCACCTGGATTCTCCGCAGCGTCCGAACCGCCTCCTCAGTTAACGCCTCCCTCTTGGCGCCATAGAGCAACCGACTGCTATCGGCGGGCACAAAGGGGTGAATGTATGTGGTCATTCGCTGCGACTCTTGCAGCTTAGCCAGCGAGTCCATCCCGCCGATCGGCCTCTCATACGACAAGTGCTGGTCGACCACCTCGTATGGCGTGGCAATGATGTTGCGCACAATTCCGGCACGCACCTTGTAGTCGACAATATCACCGTCGTCGCTCAGTCTAAATGAAAAAGTCATCGTGTTCACTGGATCGGGCCTAGAGCCAGAGCTGCTGCTGCGCTGAACAAGCGAGAAGCTTTTTAGCACCAGGCCCGTCGGCAGCATGTTCCGCGTCTCTGTGGTGTAGTAGATGGACGTCATTTGCTGTGCGGCAGCGTAGGCAATTAAATGGCCAGGGTGGATCAGCGCAGTTGGGTCGGCAACATGCACATGGACCCACTCCTGCTCTTCGCCGCTAGCCGTAACAACCGTCTCTAGCGACATGCCGTCATCAACATCGCGCGTGGAAGAATCGTCGACTGTATACACGGGCATGTCGCCAAAGTCATGCCGAATACTCTCGCAGATATCGCGGTCGTACAGCCGACTCTTACTGATAACGCCAGCCCCGCTGCTCGACTGCGTAATAATCGAGGGCCGTACCTCGGGAACATTCAGCTTTGCCAAATTAATGTTGCGTGCGCACGCCGCCAAGTCGTCATCACTCATACCGAGATTCGCAAGCCGGGCGCTCGCACCAAAGTCGTCTGAAATTCCAGACTCATGGAGCTTGGCGCAGGCCGTGGCACCCTTCTCAACAAGGTATTTGGTCTTGTAGCGGTGAAAGCCGGCGTGTGCCTGCTCGCGCATGTTCAGCCGTTGGTTATACCAGTGCGGCCACACCCCAATGTCAACCAAGAAGCGCGCAACGCTGGTCTCATCGTTCCCACTGTAGTAATTCATCTTTTTGAGGATAGGCGCGGTCAAGCCCTCGTACGGGTTTGCCAAGTTTTGGAACCCAGCGTTAGAGTGGTAGACGTAGGAACGCAATGCAAGCAGAAACTGCGAGTCCTCGGGAGTAAACTTTATCTCATCCACTTCTTCCTTGGTGAGAACGGGCTCCGCAGGCAACTTGCGCTTGGCAAAGGTCAAGTCGGGAGTCCAGCCAGTCAGTTTACACGACACTGCTGCAAGTGCGCTTTTGGCAGAGGGGTCCAGGGCAGCACGCAAGGGCGACAGAGGCGTGGCGGTATGTGAATAGGCCACGAGCTTGCGCGCCTTTTCGATAAACTGCGTAAACTCTGGCGCATTCTCTCTGATCAGATCCCGAACCTTCACGATATTTTCAACCTCGGCCTTGGAGCGCAGCTCGAATCGTCCAGTTACAAACAGACCGTCGGCATCCGGGATAAAGTGCAGCGGATCGCTCACCAAATGCATGTAAGCAGCAAACCGCTCAATTTCGCTCAGCGGCTCATCCTCGCCCCTATTTCCAAACGTAAGCCGAGCAAGAGAGTCTACTGTCACAAACGTCTGGCCGCGACCCACTGCCAGCCCCCAATAGCTGCTCAGCTCGCGAATATGCGACCTCATCAGCTGCTCAGCTTCTTGCCGGAATGTTCGGAGGGCACGCGGGAAGGTATGCACCAAAAGCTCGCTAATGCTCTCGTCAGAGTCGGCCGTGTCAACCTCAGCACCAGCACCACTAGATCCAGCATCGATTGCTACCCCGTCCAACGTCTCCGGTGCTTGACAGTCGGGTAGTGAGCCGTCAGCCTCTGTCAATGGCATCGCCACGCTCGAGTCCGCTTCAGTGTCGTTGTCAATAATACCGGAACCCCAAATCTTAGTAAATGTCCGCTGAAGCCTCAAAGCCTCATAGCTGTTAGTTAAGACATGCTCGCCGTGCTCTTCCTCGTACTCGCGCAGCTCTTTGCCATATGCCAGTATACGCTTGATGTCGTCGTCAGAGGCCCCACTGCGGAGGAGCAGCTTCTTGTCGAATAGCAGGCCCTTGGCCACAAAGCCCAGCCGCGCCTCACGGCCACCAATCACGCTTTTGGCAGGGTCGACATAGTTGAAGTGGAAACGGCCTGTGGTCTTTTGCACAACGCCACCGATCGCAATGGAGACACCATACTGCGTGGCCGTGGTGACGTTTACAGTTTGCCGCATCTCAATGAGGTCGCCCGTACTCACTGTAGCATCAATGGGGACATGGATCTCACCTACATATTCGTCACGCTCCGCAAAGTGACGCCTCAGGCCATGAACCGATAGTCTGGATGCCTTTTTAATCAGGTTTTGCGGCTGCTTGCTCAGGTATTTGGCGCTATGGCCACGTACAGAGAGAGCGCGTGAGAGAGCTGGGCGCTTGGTCTCCCAGTCGCTTTGAGAGGCGTTTTTGCCCTTGGAATCGGCGTCGCGGCTAGGCGTTTTCGGTTCAGAGTAGGGATCGCTTAGGGGCGTGGCGTTGCCTTTTTTTGCATGCTTGACCACTCTCGTATTTTTCGGTAGCTTCTTGTCAAGGCTCGGCGCGTCATGCACAGTGCGGGATGAATGGAAAGAGCGCCTTCCATCGGTGCCGCCCAGGCCATTCGCGGGGCTCGGCTTTGTCGTGCTACGTTTACTAGCGCCGCCAGACGTAGCTGTCAAGGCCACACCAGGATCGGCAAAGTCCTCGTCGTAGAGCTTCCAACTCTTGCGAATCAGCTCCTCAAACTCGCGGTCATCATCCAGCAGCGTCTTGCCATCTAACCCAGGCCCGAGAAGCGGGTCCTTGCTCAATTTGTCGTCATTGGCCTGCTCGGCAGCGCCACCACTGGCCTTCTCAGACTCGCGGCGCTCATCAAGATTGTTCAGCAGCGAGTTCATCGACATTAGATTACTGCGGAAGGCCCGGTACCCAGAGATCTTGGTCATCCAGATGCGGCGCCGCTCCTGCTGTTCTGCGGTAATACCCAAGTTGATGGCAACATCCTCAGGCAGCGGAGGCACCTCACAAGTGCTCGACACAATGCTACTGGGATCTGGCGTATCGTTCAAGTCGGTCAGAGTATCATTGTTGGATCTCCCGCCAACATCACCTGCGTTGAGACCGCGGTCCAGCTCGGAGTTCATGTGCCGCAACATGCGTGGCCGTTGCTGCAGCAATCGTGCACGCGTCGGATCGGGTTTGCCGTCCCGCCTCTCGGGAGTCAGATCGCGGTGGTCCATACGGCGAAGCTCTTCCTTTGCCAGCGCATCGGCATAGTTGCGTGGCGGGTTCGGGTGCTTGATGAGCGTCTCTAACTGCCCGATCAACTGCTCAAAGGTAGTGGCGGGTTTGCCCAAGATATCTTCAAGCTCCGGGTACTTTTCGCGGGTGGTATCTGGATCTCCTCCATCTGTGTGGATCCTCCTCCTTGCGAGAGCAGCGATCTGCTGGCATACAGGCGACTGGATCGATCTCGGGCAAAAGGCAGTTATTGTCGCTGGACAGAGCGCCTTGGAGCACAAGCGCGACTGCATTGCTCAGCGTGAATAAAAATAAAAGAGATAGAGAAAAGTGCAATGTAAGCAAAAGAAAAAGAGTGGCAGACAAACTTCATTTCTTTCAGCAAAACCTTGCTTACAGAATTGCTTGATTTGGCCGATCAACGTAGCTTGATTATCTGGTTGACACTAGCTTTTGCCCAGCAAGGCCCACCTTTGCTTCTTTGGTGATTTAGCAATGGCGTTTCGTGTGTCTTCAATTCTGCGACAGGAGCTGAGGCTGCGGCCGGCTCATGAGCTTGCCCTGCGCTCGTCATGCCTACAGCTAGTGCTCTCGCGCTGGGGCCTAGAAACAGCAGCCCTGATGGGACTTGGCGGCGAGCAGACCGCGAACGACGGCGACCGCAAAATCCGTGCCGTGGAGGCAATCACAGCTGCCATGTACGAGAGCGGGCTAGACAGCCATGCCACTAAAGCCGAGAAGGACATGCTGGAGAAGCCATATCGCTCTTGGGAGTACCAGGACTATGTCTACGGCGACCACTGGGAGTCCTTTGGCGTGCTGCAGTGGATCCTGGGCCGCCAACACACAATACCAGCCTACTACTCGAACTTTGACAGAGCGCAGCTATTCCAGAGCACTGGGATCAAGCCTGCGGACCCGTCCACAGTCGATAATTTTGTTGGCCCATTCATGTCCCTACAGACTCAGCACACGGCTGGCATCCAGCAAGTGCAGCGTGAGGTGGATGTCGCTGAGGCGTGGGTGTGGAGAGCCCGGACACAAGTGCTGCTGGGCCTGCGCGAAGAAATAGACCGCGCCAAAGGAAGCCTGCCGTCTCCAAGCGATCAGGATTCTCCGCTGGAAACTACACTGCGTGCCAAGCACATCCCACACAGTCTACGCAAAATGGCGGCCGACATGCCAAGGACCATCCCGCTTGCGGCTAAGCGCGCCCATTCCAGAGGACTTGTCGATTCGCTTGAAGGAGGCGATTTTGCTATTACGGTTGAGATAAAGGGGGATACCGATGCAAAGACCACCAATGTTCCATATGCCAACCTTGACCAGCAGCACTTGGACGCTATTCGCAAAATCGCAGAGTCGCGTTTCCTGTCATTCGCCTGGTCCTTGGAAAAGGTCAGCGACTGGGACATTGACAAGATAGGTGAGCTCGTATCCATCAACCCAATCAGCTCTGTATGGACGCCCAGCGATGTCTAGTGGCCCATTTATGAGGATTGCTTTACATTCATTTGCTAGTATTGAATTGAGCGCTTCTTGTTAGACATTGAGTAGATGCGCCCTGGCGGCTATCCCATGAGCTGCATAGCAGCATCGGTAAGTGGGACGTATCTAACACCCATTATGCGGTCCTCAGTTACATTGCCGCTCTCGTCCTTGTCGTAGACAACAATGTACTGGCTGCTGGTGCCAACAGGAACAAACATGCGGCCAGGAGCCTTCAGCTGAGCCAGCAGTTCGGTTGGCCTTTTAGGAGCCGCCGCGCCAACGTGGATGCAGTCGTAAGGCGCGCCTTCTTTATGTCCCAGGCGACCATCGCCCGTGACGATCTCGATACGCTTGTCATCGATCCACTCGGGATAGCGTGCACGCAAGTCTACTAGCGACTGGTCCGCCAGCTCAGGTATATGCTCAATACCTACCACATGCCCGTTGCCGCCAACCATAGCAGCCATACATGCAGTTAAGTACCCAGACCCGCTGCCGACGTCCAGTGCACGCATTCCCGGCTTCAAGTACTTTACAAGCCCCTCGAGAGCATACCCGTGCATATGAGGTGCCGAGATCGTAGCGCCATACCCGATGCCCTGAGGCGAATCTTCGTAGGGATGCTGCTTGGAGAAGTGCGCTCTGTCTACGGCGCGCATGGCAGAGATGACTTGGCTGGACGATACGATCCGCGCCTTGACTAGGTTGTCGACTAGCTCGTCGTTGGTTTTCCCGGAGCACATCCACGCCATTTTCGTTGCGAGCAGTCTGGAATTGCAAATATTAAAAAGCGGTAAAGTCTTGGCAATAAAGTGAGAGTTCATACCGATAGAGGCGAAAGAAAAGCCATGCTGGGAGGAATTATGCAAAAGCTCAGCTGCCCAGCATTAAATACGTGTCAACGACGTCACTCGAGTCGTTCATGCGAGCCGATCGAGTCGGCTTATGCACAGATCGTCAAGAGTCGACACAAGTCTAGCAGGCGAGTTTCATGCAACCAACATTCTTTGTTGGGAGAAGGGCGGTTTGTATCTTTAGCCTCGTTCCTCTTCGTTTTCAGTGCCACCATCCTTTTTGACTTTTTGAATGTCCAAATTTCACGTCTCTATTACGCCCGAGCCTGATTCCCTTTCATCTGCCGCCGGCAAATCCGCACCATCTGCCCTTCCCTTCTCGAATTCTAACGCCTCCATGTCTGCTAATCACAACAAGTACTCGGTTCTCCTTCCGACGTACAATGAGCGCGACAATCTGCCAATAATTACCTGGCTATTAGCTAAAACGTTCAAGGAGCACAACCTTGACTACGAAATCATTATCATTGACGACGCCAGCCCCGATGGCACGCTGGAGATAGCCAAGCAGTTGCAAAGTGTGTATGGCGAAAACCGAATTGTATTGCGCCCACGCGCTGGAAAGCTAGGCTTGGGTACTGCCTACGTTCACGGCATCCAGAATGCCACTGGCAACTTTGTTCTCATTATGGACGCCGATATGTCGCACCATCCGAAGGCCATTCCGGATTTCATTCGTAAGCAGAAGGAGCGCGACTACGATATTGTTACGGGTACGCGCTATGTCAGTGGCGGCGGTGTCTATGGCTGGGACTTGAGGCGTAAGCTGACGAGCCGCGGCGCCAACTTTATCGCCGACTTGTTGCTCAATCCTGGAGTATCGGATCTCACCGGCTCATTCCGCTTGTACAAAAAGGACGTTCTGCACCAGATCATTAATGCCACGGTCTCCAAGGGCTATGTCTTCCAGATGGAGATGATGGTGCGCGCCAAGCAGTTCAACTATTCGGTTGCTGAAGTTCCCATCACCTTTGTTGATCGCGTGTATGGCGAGTCTAAACTCGGCGCTAACGAGATTGTCGGCTACCTCAAGGGCCTCTGGACTCTGTTTACCTCTATCTAGGCACGCTATCCCAGTGTCGTGCGTGGCTCTCTTTTTTCTACATCTTCTCTTGTTGTGGATTTGAGTATTAAACCTACTACGGAATGCCCATGTTTGGGCCCTTTGACTTTAGCAGCAGCCTTTGCAAGTGTGCGTGGATGCTGGACTTTATCCAAGCCATGTCGTGAGATATGTAGGCGTTTAGGCCTAGGTCCAGTACCAATAGGCTGCATTCCTTGTGCTGATCGATGAACCGGTTGAGATCGTCCAGGCTGTAATTTATGTTGAGCACTGTTGGACAGAGCGCCTTTAAGCGGTCCTCAAACATCCATATGAGTCGCTCGAGCGCTTCTTCAGGAGTGTCAAAGTCCTCGTATAGCCGAGAATCCTTTTTATTCGATCGCTGAAGAAGTAAGATGGAGTGCGGCTACAAACGAGCAGCTGGAGAATGAGTACGCCAGTCAAGAAGAGGCCATGCCCAACCTTTTGGCTATATGATGCCCTACCATTATTTTCCCTACCAATTTGGAGCATAAAATATTGAACGATAAGCCAAGGTGCTCACTTTTTTATCGGTACGGCAAAAGCAAAGTAGCAGGTAATTGCTCAGGGTCCGCTGGCTTGAATTCCATGTGCCAGGCCACGCTGTCCCTTTTGTTGAATCAATGGCAGATAAAGTGGGGGTGATAGCCTACTGAGTTCAATCTTCCCAGCCCTATATATAGGTAAGGTGGTAGACCAGCATCATGGATAGTAGTTGGTTGTTGACTGCGGTAGTGTGCTGTGCGTATGTAAAAACTTGCTATTGGTTTAGTTCTCTCTCTCGACGCTGCGGCATCCTCAAAAAGGATATGCAACTGTCCTCAAGTACTTGAGGAAAATAGAGAGGCACGATAAAGTCCACGTATCCGCTCACTTTATCCAATGACCAAAGTGCTTTTAGCAGACCGTCACTACTAGCTATTCCGCTTTTATTTTTTAATTTACATGTGTACCTTGCGATACCCGCATAGTCATAGGCCTTGTGTAGTGATTGTCAAAAAGCCCCCGGAAAATGGGAATCAACCCTTTTAAAGTGGGGTGACTGGATATGCTATATGCTCTTGCCATATGTATCCGGCAAGAAAAGAGCCAGCAGCCAAGCTCTGCAAACTAAGCAGCAATTAAAAGAAAACTGACTTCCATGCTCTATCAATTTGAAATGCCATCAAATGGCTATTACCAACATATGATTGATGCCACGCCAAAGTTTCGAGGCCAAGCAAAGGCAATACCAAGCGCCACCTTTTGCAAAAATAGAAATGGCCACTCTGTCACTGCCACACACTTGCGTTCTAAAAAATGTGCTGACTGTGAACGTCTAGCGGCGCTCCTGCGCCGAGAGAGGTTTACATGATACATGGTTCCCCAACGCCAGGCCTGCACCTTATTCAATCCCAATTCTCAGTAAGCTGCAGTGGTTCCAGCGGCAACAGCAAAGCCAGCAGTGACGGCTGCAGCAACGGCTTAAGCAGCAACAGCTATATGTAGATTTGGCCATCGATAAAGGTGCTGTGTACGCTTGTGCTTGGAATATCACTGCTATGAGATACTTTTACGCTTGGTGGGACGCTACTGGCTATGCGGGTAGTTTTCCTCTTGAGCAGCGTGGTGTCAACAATACAGGCCCTAGATTCAACACTCCGCCTCAAGACACCAATTCTCTTCTTCTCTGTTTGCAGTCGCTGGAACTTGCTACAGGCGAGAATAATGTGCGCGCTGCGGAGCAACGCCCCTTTGGAGTTGGTGTAGATGCACCCGAGGCAGGACCTGTTCAGTATATGAATCGCGCTCGCCCAGACAATGGCGGTTACCAAGCAGCGGCAGATGGGCCGTTTGGTAATGAAGAAGGACGCGACGACGAGCAGAATGTGGACTGCTTTGTCACGAAGCGCCGCAACATTCTTGGCCATGCAGTTGATAGGCGCTACTCTCAGCGGGTCGACAGGTTGCACTGTGCGTTGCTGGTGGCTTCTCTAAGAAACGTGGCAGGAGCCTTCAGGCGTCTCAAGCTTTTTGTGGAGATGTTCGAAGATGTGAGTGACAAAGGAGTTATTGATTATTACAGTAGCATATGCAATTCAGGCGAGGTGGAGCATGTCGAGTTTGAGGAAGATCGTGCCGAAAACAATGAGGAATATGACCCAGCTGCTCCAGATGAGCAATATGGCCCGCATACTCCTGGCGAGGGATACAGCCTAGCCGCAGCGGACAATGGATACGCTTCAGATGCCGAATCCACGAGGTTAACCGTGAGCACTATCAGCGTCGTACTTTAACGATGAATACAGACATGGCTGAGGCGCGAACAGCCCAACCAGAGGGAGTAGTGACGGCAAAGCTAGTTGTTTAAGGTCAAGCCCGGTGTAGATAATGACGACTCAGTAAACTTCTAGGCTCGTCTTGGGCAAACGGGTAGATGCAGCAGTGACGCAATCAGCCACTACTATGCTTTTCTTTTCTTTTTCTTTTTCTTTCATCTTTTTTGCTTTAGCCATCTTTTCTATAGTTTAAAATTTATCAAAAAAAACACCTTCATAACCTCTACTTACCTTTGCTAAAGAATACAAGAAAAACATTGGCGCTTGCTGAATACTAAAAAAAGGTGCAGTTATGAAAGTGGAGCCAAAGGGAGCTATTGCTTGAATGCCTCCAGTGTTTGCCTTTTCTTTCCTTTCGTTGGAACAATGCGCGAGACATGGTCACAATCACAAAAATGTTTTCCATTGAGCATGGCCTCATGCGAAAGTTTCAAACGCCTTGTTTATCAATGTCACAGGCACGCCATGCTCGGTTCCCAAACTAAATCCATACAGAGCCACTCGGGAACTGCAAAATTTGGGGGCACTGGCTTCGGCAACATATTTCTTGCTGCTGATTGGAGTGTTCCAGAAAGTCCAGATATCGAGCAACTTCCCCTCTCCAGGCAAATGAAAAAGCAAGGATCTCTAAGCGATAAAAAAGGCACCGATCTCTTATAAGTGATGTGATTTAATAATATTACAGGGTAGTATGTCGAAGATTGCCGTTGGCCAACTTGCGGGATAAATGCCAGAGACAATATACGACTCAGAGGAACTTTTTTCGCATTTCCTTCCGCAGCTCGCTATCAAGCTCCGCCAGACACTCCGTGAGCGTTTTCTTCATAATCAGCCTCGCCCTAACAGCGGCAACCTCCAAATCATCCATCTTGCTAGGCTCGCAGGACGCTATCTCCTGCTCGGGGAAATTTTCAAGTTCAGAAGCCAGGTACGTCTGCTCCCCCTTCAGCTCCTTCAGCTCCTGCGTAGCCTGCAAGTGAGCCGTCGACACAGCATCCACACGTTGCGTCACGTGGTGTAGCATCCCCATCACCTGCGCTTGCTCGTGCTCTCGAAGCTCCGGCCCCAGCGTCGTTATCTCAGGCAATAGCACGGCGAGGATCTCCCGGACCTGCGTGGCTGACTGCGGGACATGTGGTGTCTGAATTTGAATGGCCCAGAAGGCGTCCATTTGCTGGACCAGCTGCTGCATTAATTCTATGAGGTGTGTTACTCGCGCTTGCTGGGCCTCTGTGCGGTTGATCACAGGCCGTGGCGGAGGCATGGGGCCAACGGTGGCCGTGAGCTGGGCAGCGGGTATCTGGACGGGTCGCGATTGTGACATTGCGATAAATGGCGAATTGCTTCCGAGCAGATTAACAAGTAATTTTGAAGTAGCATACAAACACGAATTGCAAGAGTTTTCTCTGCACCAGCGCCATGCAACACAAAGACCATCTTTTAATCTAATCGATCAAATATGATCAAAAAAGTGCATTTCGATTTGACCACTATTTTTTTACCCTCGCCTTGGTTTTTTTTTGCTTCTGCGCCTCTAAAAATCCATATTTTCTACCTCATTTGTGCACATGGCTCCACCAAAGGAGGGTCGCAAGGGCGCTCCGGTTGTAAAAGTCACTGATGACTCGCGGTTTGCTCACGTTCAGAATGATCCTCGCTTCATTCGGCCGAAAAAGGCGTCCACCAAGGTCAAGGTAGACAAGCGGTTCTCGCACATGATCAAGGACAAAGATTTCACCGAAACAACCAAAGTCGACAAGTACGGCCAGAAGCAAGAAGACAACCGTGCCGAAACCTATTTGCGCAGCGCCTACGAGTTCAGTGGCTCCGAGTCTAGTGGCTCCGAGTCAGAATCCGAGTCAGAATCCGAGTCAGGATCCGAGCCAGGATCCGAGTCAGAGTCGCAGAGCGAGCGAGACAGCGAATCCGGGGTGGTGGATCGGGCTCGCGGACGGGGAGCAGTGTCAGAAGACTCGTCGGACTCGGAGTTTGACTCTGAGATCTCCGATGTCGAGTGGGGCACGGTTGGCGGCGGTGAGCTTAGCGACGAGGAGGAGCCGGAGGAGGTGCCGCGTGGCGACGAGACTAAACGTTTTGCCTGTGTTAACATGGACTGGGAGCACGTGCGCGCAGTCGACTTGCTTACTGTACTTTCGGCATTCAAGCCTGATGGCGGCTCCGTCGTGGCAGTCAACATATATCCATCAAAGTTTGGCAAGGAGCGCATATCAAAGGAGGCGATAGAAGGGCCGCCACGCGAAATTTTTGCCAAAGCTACTAAGCAAGGCGACAGCGACGACGAAAGCGACGAGGAGGGAGACGAGGGAGAGGACCTAGTCAAGGAGCAATTGGACGACAACGAGGAGTTTGACCAGGTGGCTCTGCGCAAATACGAGATGGAGAAGATGCGGTACTACTTTGCTGTCATTGAGTGCGACTCCATAGCCACCGCCCAGGCTATCTACAACCAGTGCGATGGCACGGAGTACGAGGCCAGCGCCAATTTCTTTGACCTGCGGTTCATCCCCGACGACATGGACTTTGACGACAAGCCCAAGGACCAGGCTATGCATGTCCCCGAAAAATACGAGCCCCTGGATTTCTCCACCCAGGCCCTGCAGCACTCCAAGGTCAAGCTTACGTGGGACGCGGATGAGCCCACCCGCATGAAAATGACACGCCGCGCATTCACTCAGGACGAGATTGACACCATGGATTTCGGCAACCTCCTAGCGAGCTCCTCGGACTCCTCCTCCGATGACGACGAGGATCTGGCCAAGAAGCGCGCCCTGCTGCTCGCTCGCAGCGATAGCGAGGAGGAGAGCGATGCTGGCGAGATGGAGATTACCTTTACGCCCGGTCTCAGCGAAGCTGCCTCGCGCACCGAATCCAAGCGCGCTGAGGAGGCACGGGTCAGCAACGAAAGCACTATCGATAGGTTCCGACGCTTGAAGAAAGAGCGTCGCGAAAAATGGAAAGCGTCCAAAAAGACTCCAAAGAACGACGACAACCTGATTTCCGACAACGAGATTGAATCGCGGACCGCCGGCGATAAATTCTTTACCTACAGCGACGACGACGACGACAACAAGCCCTCGGGTGCCAAGCGGGGAAAGAAAGTGCGGGAGAGCAAGGTCGAGAGAAAGAAGAGACTCGAGGCCGAGGCTAAGCAGCGCGCTGAGCTTGAGCTCTTGGTCGACCATGATAGCAAGCACTTTGATATGTCGGAGATCGTCAAGGCTGAGAAATCCAAGGGCCGTAAGCGCGTGGAAAAGGTCGAGGATAATTTTAAGCTCAACACTAGCGATCCTCGTTTCGGTGCCTTGTTCGAGTCACACAACTTTGCTATCGACCCGAATAACCCCAACTTCAAGAAGACCAAGGCCATGAAGGAGCTGCTGAACGAGAGTCGCAAGCGCCGCAAAACATTTGAGGACTAGGTAATAGATTTTGGATTGAGAATTACAAATTGAAAAAAAAATACACAAACGCGACATTAATGACAGATAAGAGATACGGAGCTGCTGTTACGCCCGAGTAGTGCCACGGGTCAGGGTCAATAACGGGATGCTAGGGTCAGCGGCTGTAGCTGCATCCCAAACGGATGGTATGCCCATGGCCGAATATGCGAACGGCTGGACAGAACGGTCTTGCTGGTTGTCTGTCTCCTGTGCATCTCCTGTATTGTCTGCAGAGACCTGGCGATGGTACCGCGTCTCCTTGTTGTACTCGGCAGCAATGCTATCGGTGTGGCGTCTGGGCGCTGTGGCTGGCGGCGGAGGCGAAGGTGGCGGCAGCAAGGGGCGAACAAAGGTGTCATAAATCCAAGCTGCACCATTGTACTTTCGATGTTGAGCCCAAACCAACAAGCCTATTTTAGCGATCCGGTACATTGGGAACAGTCTCAGAATAGGACCCGCCCAGTGATCCGCGGTAGTCAGCACGCCATAAATGGCCCAATACATGAGCCACTGCTTCTTATCCAGACTCGGCTCCCCTACACCCAGAGCATCACTCGCCGTGCTCACACTGTCTCCGTACTCTATGGCCATGATGGACTGGTAGGCCGGGTATGCTACGCCAATTATATTGGTGAGGAGATCCAGGGCATGAGTGTACAGGTATCGCAATGCGTAGACGGTGCTGGCCGCTGCGGCAACGAATGCTAGGCTAGGAGGTATGAATCGTGCGTGGAGTAGGAGCTTGAACGTGGGATTCATGTGTAGGCGCTCTTCAAGGAGCAGCGTTTGGCGAAGACAGAATACCCGTAGTTTGAGCAATAGTGGGTGTAGGTGTGGCGGTAGGCGGCTTCGCAGGGGCTCGTCGGCCTTGGCAAAGGCCGTGTTTAGGCCATGTGTTGCTGGATACTTTGCGCGCGGCAGCAGACTAACTGCACCCAGAAACGCGTTGCTGGCGGTGTCATCCATCGCTTGAACAAAGAAGTAGAAATAAAATCTATCGACACGACAGTGAAGGAGAAGGGAGGAGAAAACAAAGATTCACGTGCCAAACTGGCATCCAGCCGGCGGCTCGCCTGTATTAGGGTTTGAGAAGCGAGTCGCCCGATTGGATTGAGCCACCTAAAAAGATCAAATTCGTTTTCATTAAAGTTTTTTATCTTCTCAATTCGCTTCTCATTTTTTTCTCACAATAATCGATGTTCAAGTACCTGGAGCGGTCGGCAAGTGCCATTAAAGAGACGTCGGTAAAGGTCATCAATGCTGACTTTTTGAATCGGCAAACCGAGCATGTGGTGGCCTCGGTGAGTTCAAAGAGCGACCTTTCCAGGTGGATCAAGGGCTCGGACAAAGACATTGGCGGGTTCAGCAGCGCGTGGCTGGACGTGACACGCTCAGGACACGCCAGGTTCCACGGGTACATATCTCAGCTGCTTCCCGAGGATAAGCGGTTCAAGCGCAGCGGCTATGCCATGATACGCACACACTCGCCGAAATCGAACTTGATAAGCAGCGGGTGCTGGGACAGCTCCCTCTTCCGGTATCTGGCACTGAGGGTCAAAGCGGATAAGCGCAAGTACTTTGTGAACTTGAAGTCCGATACGCTGATTAGCACCGATATCTACCAGCACTTGCTGCCTATTCGAACGCCGGGGCAGTGGGAGACGGTGGTTATTCCGTTTAACATGTTTACGCTGACTAGCAATGGCATTATCATGGCTTCGCAGCCGTCTATGGCGTCTACGAAGATGGAAACGGTGGGATTTTCTTTGTCGGATCGGAGAGAGGGCCCGTTTAGCTTGGAGTTTGCCTGGATCAAGGCCTTTAATTCGCACCGCACCTTTGGCGAGTGCATGCGGCTGCCCTACACGGCCGCCATGACCTGGAATACAGATTTTGCCCGACTCGACAAAACCCTTTAGCAGGGTAAGGGGGGCTTCATGCGATGGCTTGGCATGTGTTTGGCTCTTGTGACACAACACAAAAGCGGTAACGGCCTTGGGAAAGCATGCCTGCCACATCTCTTCTCTCTCCATCTATTATTTTTTCTTTTGCTTTTTTGCAATGGTGACTATGAGCTGGAAAACCCCTCTCCCGCTCCCTCTAGGTGAAACCTATATTATCGTTGAAGGCATTGCGCTGAGCGCTACTGAGGCCAATGTGCGCGACTTTTTTGCCTTTTGCGGGCCTATTGAGATCCTGGAGCTCCAGAAGCTCGAGAGCGGGTCGCAGCGCGCCCTCATTAAGTTTGGCAACGTCGACGCCGCCAAGACCTCGCTCCTCCTGTCCAATGCCTTGATCAACTATGAGCCTATCCGCGTCTCGTCGGCCAGCACCTCTGCGCCAGCTGCGGCATCGCCGCCTGTCGCGGGACCAAGCTCTACGGAGCAGCGTGGGGCGCACGACTACGAGGGCAAGCCCGCGCTCTATGTTGTGCACGAGTTGCTGGCGGCTGGCTACCTGGTGGGCGAGCACGTGGTGGGGAGGGCGTCGGAGTTTGACTCAAAGTACCGTGTCACTGATCGCACGACAGAGCAGGCTAGGTCGCTGGATAGCCAGTACAAGTTCAGTAACTATCTGCAGCAGTGGGATGATAAGTTCAAGCTCACTAGGCGTGCGAAGCAGGCGTACGACAAGTTCCAGAGCCACCCAGTAGGCAGCAAGGTGGTGCTGACGGTCAACGATGCGTACCAGTCGGCGCTGCAGCTGTCGCAGGAGGCCAGGGAGCTGGCGGAGAGAAAGAGAGCCAACGATGAGCAGCTGTTTGGGAAGATCCCGCTGCCTCCGGCGCCAAGGACCAACACTGCTCCCCAGCCTCCTCCTCGCGATGCTCCTCCTTCGTCATCGTCTTCGCCATCGGCGAATGATCCAGAGAAGAGCAAGTAAATGAGTTTTATATATATTCCAAATATAACAGTTTAGTCTACTTGCTAGCAGTGGGGTTAGCCTGCCGGGTCTCGTGCACCAGAGCAGCCAGCCTGCGCTCATAGGTGGATGGCAGGTGGTGGGCGAACATGTTGCGAGCGAACCTGAGCTCCGAGAATCTCTCTGCGACGTCGGGACAATAGAACAAGCCAACCGGCAAATGGTCAGTACCAGGGCTATCATCCGAGCTCTGCAGTGGGGCCATTTCATCGTCGCCGGGGGCAGCCAAAATAAAAACATCGCCAGGCGGGTACAGCTTCTCGCTATCCATATTAGCACGCAGAGTCTTGACCAGAGACCAGTGCCAGTCATCTAGGTTACTTTGTTTGCGACGCTTGGGCAGCGGTGACTCGGCTCTCTTCTCAGCGTCCTCATCGTCGCTATCGTTGTGGGCGCGTAGCTTGAAAAAGTCAAAATCGAAAATATTCAGCTTCTTGCCAATTTTGCTCCGTTGTGTTGCCAGGAACTTCCTCACTACCTTCTCTGCCACGCCGCGCTCTCGACCCAGCACAGCAGAGATATTGAGGATATCGACGCAAGTTCCAATAGAAAGGAAGGAGACTACGTCGTTGGCATTGGCTACCGACGTTACCAGGCCGCGACAATAGTAGGAGAGAGCAGCGTTGGTGGAGCAGGGGCTGCCAAAGCTGAAGCAGTGGATGGGGCGCTGGGTGACAAGGCCGAATTTATCAGAAGTGGCGAACTGGCGTGGACTGCCGCATGCAGAGCCAGGCGCTGGCTGCGTGGAGGAGGGAGGCGTATGGGCAAACATTGGCTGTGACCAAAGAAGCGTTAGCAGTGAGGCCACGCCACCACCCAGCGAGTGGCCCGTAACCACTAGTCCGTATTCCGGGTAGAGGCGCAATGCCTCTGCTACCTCCTTGAATACCTCTGAGGACTGATCGGCGAGCAATAGGGCTGAGTGCCACATGCCCGAGTGTACGCGGAAGTCACAGCCTTGGTTGGTTGAAGGGTGGTCAGCCAAATGAATGGTCTCGTAC
The DNA here is from genome assembly GCA_027578835.1 of Coemansia sp. RSA 2050. NCBI lineage: Eukaryota > Fungi > Kickxellomycota > Kickxellomycetes > Kickxellales > Kickxellaceae > Coemansia > Coemansia sp. RSA 2050. The sequence goes on along the minus strand of JANBSU010000074.1, from coordinate 45,260 downwards.
TCGCAGATCATGTCGATAAAGAGGTCGGAGATGCCTAGCGTGCCGCGACAGGCCAGAACCACCGAGCGCGTTGCATGGTCTACGGCAATGTAGTGAACTAGGGCGTGGATAGACGGGTTGCGGTACACTAGGCGCTGCCGCAGCTTGTCGAATCTGCGCACCTGGCCCGGAGTAGGCTTAGGGCGCGGCTGGGGACCAGAGGTCTCTGCAGTGCCTAGGACACGCGAGACAAGACCTGGAATAACTGGCACGGCTGACAGCACAGCCATTGGCGACGGCAATCGCTGGTAGATGCCGCCAACGATCGGGATGCTACTCAGCCAGACCCCCTTCTTCGCAATGTCAATGGGCGCTGGAGTGGGCTCAGTTTCTGGCTCGCCCTCGTTGTGCCTCTTCTTCTTCTTGTTCCTTAGTTTGCGCTCCACGGCCGACGCCTGGGCACTGGCAGCCTTCGTGACACCAGGAACAATAGGTGGCACATAGGACGAGAACAGGAGATCACCGAGCGGGATGCCTGTATGCTGTGAGAAGCAGCGGTGGTTCGGGTGCTCTGATAGCTGGCGTCTCTTGCGATGTCTACGCACTGGCGCCCGCCTATGGCCCGACGCTCTGGGGGATGCAGCGCGGAAATGCCTGCGTTCATAAAGGCGCTGGGATTCGGGGCGGGACGGATTATACGTGGAGTGTGTGTGATACGTGCTCATGGGCTGGGCCCGAGGCAGTTTGTTTGTTGGACCGGGCGAAGCGGCAAGATCCATCGAAAGCACACTATTGGACTGCGATAATCGGTTGACTTCATAGTCGCCAAACTCGTCGATTAGCGCACGGGCATCGATCATTCCGTGGCCTAGACCCAAGACCTGCATGAAATTGTGGCCGTACGCCGACGATGCCACTGAGATGAAGCGCGCCAGATTGAACAGCAATGGCTTGCGCGGAAACTCCTGCATCCACTGAGAACCCATCGACGGGGGAAGCCCGTCTAGCATAGGGATATCGCCTAATGGCAGCATGCTTTCGCCATGTATTTCCTCCAGGGCGGTAGTGTATGACCGCTGTATGCGCCCCGCATCGATACCTGGCGTTGCGGGGAACTGTGGGGAGGACGTCAGGGACGCGGGTGCCGAGTCGAATGGCATCGAGATGCCGCGGGGCACCGGTGGCCCCTGATCTGAGTCGCTCGGGGAGGTGTCCGTGGTCCCATGCTCCTGAGCTGCAGCGGTAGTGGCGGCTGACTCGCGCACCATTAGCAGCATACTCCACAATGATGACCTATTCCGATGCGCGTCATGTGCCACGCTATCCTTAGCGCACTCTGGCTGCTTCTGTCGCCGCTCGTTGCGCAGCGACTCTTTGCGCAGTGCCTCCATGAGCTGCTGGTCCCAATCAGGATCCAAGCGCAAAGAGCCCTCCTGGTCGCTCAGCGCATGGTACTCTTCGTCCTCGCTCGAAATGGCGGGCTGAACTATGCTTCCCTCTCTCGCGTGATCAGCTACGGGCGACACGCCCATGGGCGTAGCAGGTGTCCTTGTATCAGCTGGTATTCTCAGCGAGGCCGCAGACTTGGCGGGCAGGGGTTTGCCACTGCTGTCAATGAACTTTCGCGGGCAAAACACTGGGCCCGTCTGCACATTCGAACATGCCAGTTCCATGCGGTAGGGTCGCGACCTCCCGTGTGTCACCACTTGGAGGCATATCCAGGCCACAACAGTCTTGAGCACTTGGCTGCCAAATCCCACTACGCCGTGCTCATCTACTAGTGCTTTGATCTCCGGGTTCTTTTCAAACGCCTCCCTCCTGCACATATGCATAAACGATGCCAGAACCCGCGAGGTATCGGTTGACCCAAACAGCGCATCAATCAGCCTAACGTACTCTCCAGCTATATGCAGCCCAGTGTTCACGGCCCCTGTGTATAGCGTGAACCCACCCTCCAGAAGGCTCTCCGCCGCTGCCAATGACTGGTTTACTACAGAGTAGCCGGCTGCCGTCGTGGAGCTGACGAGTCGCGAGACTATACGAGGATTGAGTGACGACAGAGGCGAGAGAACGCTGGCTGCTGCCAACCCCAATGACCTTACTTCTTCCCAGGCCGCCGTGCCCAGCCATATCCCGCTGTTGGTGCTCTCAGTGACCGAATCGAAAATGGCTTCCCAGAATAGCGCTGTTATTTCCAGGCTTAGGCGGGTTGCTCCTGATACCTGCGATACGAGCGTTGCCATGCGCTGGGGCAGTAATGGCGCACGACGCCGCCAGTGGTGCGGCTGTTGCTGCTGCTTTGCGCCCTCGCTGTCGCTACTGCTGTTGTGTGCCTCTTGCGATGTCCCTCGCTGTAAGTCCCTGTTTTCGTCGTCGTCGTCAACTTCCATGTAGTCCGAGTCCGAGTCCGAGTCAGAGTCTGTCATGTCGCTGTATGTGCTGTCAGTGGGTACCAATGGCCTGGCGTAGATGTATAGGCCCGCGCCTCTGTCCTCAGGGTTTCCCCTTTCGGTCATTTACTCTGGTGAATGCGAAACAAAAAAAACCCAATACACAAAAGCGAACAAAAGAAAAGAGTGTGGGGCCAGAAGAGTGGGGGATGAATAGTGGGGAAGAAAAGAGAGAGCCTTGCGTTACCTTTTTTTTTACAGTTTGCATGTATACAAAGAGCAGGGATAATCTTCCTTTTTAAAATCCGTAGCTCAAAAGTACGATTCACTGCTAATCGCCACTAGGCGCTCGGACCAAAGCGATGGCGTAGCGCACGGGGCATAGGGTCACATGCCCAGACGAATTAAGAGTCTCGTGTTACTCACTTGCTTGGGTTGTGTGCACAAAAAGTCACTGATAATGCAGAAGATCGACGATGATTTGGAAGCAATTTATACCACATAAAAAACATTAGTATGGAGACACGTAGGTGCTATTGTTGAGCAAGTCGATTAGACGACATGCATCGCGGTACACCTTTTCCACTCGTTCGGGGACAAACCCATGCATTTTAACCCAATCTTGAGCCATGCGCGCTGGATACACCAAGGCCTGCTTTGCACTTGGCTTCCTATACTCGCTGCCATCACATTTGTTGTTTTCAGCTCCCGGACGATACGGCAAAGTCCCCATGCGCGAGGGCGCGAGCTGTGCAGCCTTTGGAAAGAACTCTTTAAGGCCCGCCTGCTCGCCTAGCGCCCTGTGGATTCTCTCCATCTCCAGCCTGTGATTTGCCACGTTGGATGAGCCGCTGAGCGACACCGTAACGTTGCGCTTAGGTGTAACCCTTATACGACCATTGTTGTCAGAGGATGCGCCAGGGTATCTGCCAGGCGGAACCGGTGCCGAGTCGTAGTAATAGCACATGCCGTTGAATCCAAGGATCATGACCGAACCCACAGCCTGGCTACCAAAGCTGACCGACCTGTCCTCTGGAATTACATCGGAGAGCTGTGCTTCGCCATGGCTACCCGGTCCATTATACTGGAAGAGCCGCCCCGGGTTGTTCTGCCACTGCCACCACAGCCGGTCGATATTGGCGTGGTGCATATAGAAAAAGAAATCGTTCGGCGCATGCCTAGTACCCGCATCCCCGCCCAACCCGATGTGTGTGGCCCCATGAATGCTAAACTCAATGTGCTCGCGGAAATCCGACAGCTGATCGTCCTTTTGTATAAACGACGACATCAATTCAGCAGGGACCCAAGGCAGAATTGTGCCGTCACCGCCGCTAAACCGCCGCTTCAGGCAGTGCCAGCTGGGGAACCCTAGGCTCCAATTACCCTGAATCCCTGATTGCAGGCATCCATCGGGCCCCTCCCCGTTCCCGCCCAGTGCCCAATCGCTCAAGATGGGGCTAGACTCGGGTGTCCTATAGTCTCGTGTGGTGTCCCAGTAGGGAACCGTGAATGTAGGGTCGATCTGCCGACAGAGATTCTCAAACTCCAAGACAAACCTGCGGTGGAACGGGAAAAACGCCGAATGCCCATGCACGCTATCAAAAACTGAGTCATGAGTGCGAGCAAACCGTCCGAATTGCCCATCGCGGTGCAGCTGCGAAAGCACACTCTGCACGTTTTGCCAGTCGCTGTCTGTGAGCGAGTGGGCGGACCGACGGACACGCATCTCTTCGCACTGCACCGGTCCCTGGGCGGAAACCAAGGCAGCGGATGCTAGGGCAACAACGAGCAACTTGAATTCCATGCTAACAAATTAGTAAAGTATAAGTAGCTTGCTCAAGAATAAGCATAAATGAGGAGAGAAAACCCGTTCTAAAAGAGACAAGCCTTGTGAGATTATGCCTCAAATATATGCACCCCGACTCCCAGGATCTCTTGCCAAAGGCTCATTGGAGACGCGAAAAAGATGACCGCTCTTCAATTTATCTGAAACAGCCGATAGATGCCCCCATCACCCCTTTAAGAGTTTGTAGCAAATCGTGTTATCTCAGCTACTCGCTCTAGAACTCAAAAGCTGCATCTATTAAAAGAGAAACGCCAGCCGATCACACATGATATTCTTGATCTGCTTTGGATATCGCGTCTGCTTCCCCACACCCGGAATCTAGACCTCACCTAGCTAATTGGTAAGCTGACCAACAGGTCATTGCCACATGCGATCAGAGATATCTTGAATAATAAAAAGCTGTTTGAGCTGGTGGAAAATACCTGGTAGGAAACATCAAGCTGTCCTAAGCGCCCCTAAACCCTCTAGCCCAAAAAGCTATAAAGCCATAGCCAGCTTTGATAGTTGGTGTTTGTAGGGCCTTCCTTTGTCAGTGTTGTTCTTCACTCGGGGTGGGCTATGCCCAGACTCACGTTTCCCAAGTATATCTAATAAACAATAAATATAAAGATAAATGTGAGAGTGTAGAACCAAAAAGAAAGAGAAGAGTTGGCTTCGGATTGCGTGCATCAAGGTGATGATATCCACAACATGAGAGGAGCCACGTGATTCAATGTGGAGCTATATCCCATCTGGGATATGTGGGGATCAGCAGTCAGCCGGCTTTCAAAGAGCTCTTGGAAAGCGTCCTTCCTCCCCCAAATTGCTGCTCTTCCGAGATCCTCTTGCTTCTATTGAAACAAATTAGAGGGAGTAGCAGTTAGACTTCCTTTAGCACCTTGTCACCGCTGCAATTATTTTTGGCACACCTCTTACTCAAAGTTCCAGAGGCTCGCCCCCAAAGGTAAATTTTATTTTTAGCCCTGGAGAAGCGCTTTCTGCTTTTAGCTTATTGGCTAACAACTACAAAGTTTCTAAGGTTTCCCAAGCGAAAAAAAGCTTTTTGTTCAAAGGCATTCGGAAATGGGTTTTAAAATCTTTAAGCAGCACTATTTTTGTCAATTGAGGGAGGGTTGGTGAGCTCGGCGGCCTCTTTGGAGGGAAGGAATTTCCTTTAGCAAGCCTTGTTGGAGCAGCTAAAGGGACGTATAAAGGCATTCTTTTTCTCCTCTACGGCGCATCTTCTCTTCACCTTTTCCACTACTTTATTGGCCTAGAGCATACCTTTTAGATTCAGCATACCTTTTAACCGCAAAATGCCAGTGCCTATCATCACCCTTCCTGAAGTTGACACCAGGGAAGATTTAGAGAGATCCCTTGAGAGCAATAGGCGTAGATTTGCAGTTGCAATCTATGGTACAAATAGCTACCACGGCCAAGTAGAGAGCGCCGCTTCCCAAGCCAATCAGGCTACTGGTGATGCTGCAGACATTATAGTATTATCACCCACTGCACATTACATCAAAGAAGTTCTGAATGATCAAGATGTGACATGCACTGTTTTTGTAAAAATTAACTACATTAATGATGATGATATTTCTAAAGAATTTCCTAGATTTTTACTTAAATTGGAGGAGTGTTTTAATGAGAATAGTTTGAAATACATCAAAGATTGGTATAGTAATGGCGACCGTGGATACACCCTGAGTTAGATATGCTGCCACACGGTTTAAGATACTAGGTTACATTGTGTATGGCAGCTGTGTACCTGTTGGATAGCAGCGAGTATAGTCGGCCAGATCGCGATTACGAGTCCATGATCATAATCTTGCGATTATGATTACAAGTGACTATGGCGACGCTGTTTAAATATGGCGCTATGGGACATTAGTGGTGCGAGATCTCGGGAGTGATTTTAACTCGTATATTTTTAGGATAATTATATATAGGGTTTATTCTAAACCCACATAGTACTATCCAACAGTACCCCCTTTTTAGCTTTTTGACGAACCAAGGTTCTCCTACCTTGCTACGCTTTAAGAAATAAACTCTACAAACCAGATTTTTACAGCTCACCCTGTGACACCAGTATGCTTGGGACCTAGATTTTCAACAAGGCAGAAGGGGCACCTGACCACAGCCTTGGGTAATGTGTCCGCAGAGCAGGTCGGCATGCACAGCTATGGCAGACGAGGCAAGGGCGGGTGGTTGACGAGGCGCACGACTTGGCATGCGATATGTCTGAGGTTTCTGTATTTGGTTCTTTCCTTGAATCTAGCTCTTACCACCCAGAGATATGAAAAAGCTTTCTTTTTCGGCAGCGCCTCTGTTATGCGCATAAGCGACATTGGCCCCATTGTTTACACTTGTTGATCGGCCTTACCCACGCATTGGCATGTGCTTTGCCAAGGGAGGTCCCGGCCCACCGCCACAGCCTTTTGAGTGCAGCTCAATGTGGGGGATGGGGGAAAAGAGACGAGTTTCTATGGATCCTTTCTAGCTAAGGAATCTCGCCTGACTCTTACTGCAAATTTCTCTTTCTGCCTCTAGTCCTTTTAGTTTACTTTTTTTCCGTTACCATTCGACCCACTCCTTTTCTTTTGTTGCCTACCTCTGTGTTTTCTTATTATTATTTTGCTGGCAGTACACGCGCACCCCTTCTTATTTCTGCATTTGCGGTGGTTCAATTTCGAGACCTGCTAATTAAAGATGGGTCACAAAAAAACGATAACGGCTGCATCGCTCGTTCACGATGGTCAACCAATTGCCACTCAGGCCGTGCCCAAGGACTTTTCTTGGCTACGTGACAGCACCGGTTCCGAGACGCAGACAATGTACTTCCATCTCGACGATGGCAGCGTTGGTTTTGTGCAGATAGCCTGGGCGTATCTCGCTCTAACAACGACCATAGAGACCAACGCCATGTTTTACGTGCCTGGACACCCGTGCGTTTTTGAGACACACAACGGCCATCACCTCAAAGTGAAGAGGGACAGCTATGAGTACGAGTGCAAGGGGCTGTCAATGTCCTGGGACAAGGACCACACAAGGCTGAGCGTCAAGTACACTGCGGGCAAGGAGCGCGACCCCAAGGGCGTTGCTGCTAGCTTTGAATTTGTTCGGAAAAGTGAGGGCTACAAGATTGGTGACGCCAAGAATCACATTGGAGATGGAACCGCCGCCCACTACTTTTACCCGGCTGGTGAGGTCACAGCCAAGGGCGAGATTGGCACTACCAAGTTCGAGTCCTCTGGCGTTGCTCTCTTTATTCACGCGCATTCGGGCAACATTATGCCGTATAACGTTGGCGCCGAGTGGAATATGAATTTCTTTACGGGCCACCGCGAGGGCGCACCAAAGGAGGACAAGGACCGCGTCACGTTCCATATTCTTCAGTACCGAACGCCCGATAGCGCGGGTGCTGCCAATTGCTCGAACGCCGCGCTTACTGAGGATAACAAGCTCAAGGCGGTGTTCTGGGACACGACGGTCGAGCATTTTGATGTGATCAAGGACGAGAACGGTAGCGGGTACGAGATCCCGCGCCGCGTGCTGTTCACTTCTACGGGCAAGACTGTTGATGGCAAGAATATCAAGGCTGTCTTTGATGCTCGGCCCTCGATACGCCTGCACGACATTGATGTGCTTAGCGAGATGCCCTATATCATCCGCCGCATCGTTCAGGCCCTCATTACTAAGCCGTTCATCTTTGAGCGCTTTGAGGAGAACGCAAAGATCTCGATTCAAGTTGAAGGCGAGGAGCCTTACAACATCGTTGGCGTTGCTTTCCATGAACACACGCTTATGAAGTAACACTGCTCGCCTCTTCATCTCTATACTGCTCTTATGTGCTTAGCTGCTAATTTCTCCTCCTCTTCTTCTTACACAATAACTGTCTTTTTTTTTCTTCTTGCTTATATTCTAAATGTATGCGAATATTAGAGATGTTTTGTTAACTGCTGTGGTCAGTGTCATGGCTAGTAACGACATCTATATCAATGTTCTGGACATACTTGAGTCGGTGGCGTAGCCCTTCTCTGACATGCCACACGGCGTGCTCAATGGCAGCAGCAGACTCGCTGGATGCAAACCTTAGACTAGCGCTTACATGGACGAACGGGCCCGATTTCCGGCACCGCACTTCGCCCAATGCCTTAACCTCTGGCACGTCTACTACGACCAAGGCCAGTGCATCGGTGACGTCTCTGGTGACCTGAATGGGTGGTGGTGTATCAGCGATTTCTCTGATAGCCTCCATGGCCATTTGCGTGCCGCTCTTTGCCAGCATTGCGCTAACCACCAGACCGCCAATGGCGTCCAGAATAGGGAAGCCCATGATAGCGCCGCCGATAGCACCGACGGATACCAGACTAGTCAGTGCATCGCTACGGTGGTGCCAGGCATTGGCAATCAGCACATTGGATTTGGTGCGACGGCCAACTTTCATCGTAGCCTGAAACAGTGCCTCGTTGATGCCGATAGACCCAACAGCAAACCAAATAGCGCGCGGATCCACGACGACGGCGCCATCCACCACCGAGTGCACTCCGCCATGGGTATGACCCAAAAACGACGAAGGCGCCGACGCTGCTACAGTGCTAATTACCCCAGGCAAATGGTGGAGAACCTGGTCCAGGGCGTGCGAGCCAATCCCCAGACCCGCAGCCACCAAAAACGCGCTAACAAAAAGCGTCCCCAGAGCCTCGTACCTGCCATATCCATAGGGATGCGTGGCATCTGCCGGCTGCCTCGATTTACGAAACGTGTAAAGCGTGACAAGGTCACCCAGAATGTCGCTCAGAGAGTGCGCTGCATCGGCTAGAAGCGCCGAGCTGTGAAAGTACACGCCAGCTGCTCCTTTTGCCACACTCATACCGAAATTCGCCCCCATGCCGATCAATGTTATACGTGACCCGGCCTGGTGGTGCTCTAGCAGGTCGATCTTGCTTGCAGAGTCCTCGCCAGTATGCGTGTGTGCGCTGAATAGCCCGTGGCTGTGCGAATGCTGGTGGCTGCCTTTGTCGCTTTGGGCTTGGTAGAGCGTGCGCGAGTAGCTGGAAAAGTTGCTGGCCATGGTCTTTAGCGCCTCGAGGTCCTGGGTGCTCCATTTAGGCCCAGACTGATTGCTGGTCGTCAGGCAATGGTGTGCCAGGCGCTTTGTCATGGCGTGTGGGCGCTGAAAAAGCCGGCTGGATTTTGCTTGCTGCGCAGCCGCAGTGCGCCTTACAGATAGCAGCGAGCCACGTAAGCACCGGTAGTGCTGAACAGTCATTCTAGTATTGAATTTGCAATGAATTTAAAAAGAGCAGGCAAAGCATTCGGCAAAAAACGATTAATGAAAGAAGAGAAGGATGGCGTGACCTAGTTCGCTCAAAGGATGAGGGGAAGGGATGGAAGCAGTCACCCAGCTTGGATTTTCGGACCAAGAAAAGGAAAGTCCGGTGGGTTAGAGAGAATCCCTAGGCTGGCGACGAAATGCGCAGATCCATTTTCTTGGCTACGGGCTCCACAGCCTGGCGTCTATCCGGATCAGTAGCGCCCAGGGCATCGTCAAATGCCTCCTTAAACTGTCTCTTCCTGTTGGCATCGACAGCTGCCTCCTCCTGTTCCTCGGCTGTAGTCTGCTGAGGTCGTGGCAGCTTGGCCGGCGCCGTCGGCCGTGGCAAATTGCGAAAATACGGGTGCTGCAAGGCATCGGCCGCACTGATTCTTTGGACCGGGTTAAAAGTCAGCATCCTGTTCATTAGATCCACGGCATCCTCCGAGGATCCGCGGAACAGGTCGCTAAACTGGGGCTTAGGGAACTTTTCAAAGTTGTACCCTGTAGGCAGCTTCAGCATACCCGGCCACTCATCTTCTGTCGGCGTACCGCGAGCCCTGAAAATAGTCGTCAACTGTTCCAGATCCGAGGCGCCAGGCAAATACGGCGCACGCAAAGACAGCTCAGCAAAGATGCAGCCCATAGCCCAAATATCGATAGACCCCGTATAGTTAGTAGCGCCCAGCAGCAACTCGGGAGCCCGATACCACCTGGTAACGGTCTGCGACGTCATCGCACGCTTGACGTCGCCAAACTCGCGGGCTAGACCGAAGTCAGCCAACTTTAGCTGGCCATTCGACGCGATGAGAAAGTTGTTTGGCTTCAAATCCCGATGCAGCAGCCAGCACTTGTGGCAGTGGTCGAGTCCGCGCAACGCCATCATCATCCAGCTCTTGATGTCGGCGGGCATAAACACCAAGCTCTTGTCCTTGATTACGTTCTCCAGGTCAGTATCTAGAAACTCCAAGACCAGGTTCAGATTGGTTTTGTGAGAGAACACGTCGATCAGCTCAATCACATTCGGGTGTCGCAGCTCGCGCAGTGCTTTGACCTCTCGTATCGCCGACATGTCTAGCCCGCTGCGCATGTTGCCTAGCTTGATCTTTTTTATGGCTACTTTGCGGTTCGTTCCGATGTGGTGGCCCAGGTATACCACGGCGTAGGTTCCCTCGCCGAGCTTCTTTTCCTTTTTGTACAGAGACTCTGTCTCCTTGTTGATCTCTTCACCAAGTATCGCCTTTGACGCCATGACGGGTTTGTGTAGTAAAATACAGCGAAAGACATGCCTTCTTCGGCACACAGTCCCTAAAATGGCTGGTAAAAAGCAGGGCATGCGGCTTGCATCAAAGGTTTATGGGCAATGCGTCATAGGCTTACTCGATGGTCGGCACCCGCACTCGCCGCTTGCCCTTGCGCTTGATTGTTGTCACAGCGAGTGCGCTATCTGGCGAGGATGCGTGGCTGGAATCCACAGCAGCAGCCGCTGTTGCAACCCCTGCTGGAGCGGCAGATCGAGGAGTCAAAGAGCGCGGTATGGTCTCAATTCCCAGTCCGCTTGACCCTCGGTCCATGCTGCTTGCTGTTAGCGCGGAGGGCATCAAAGCCGGCAGCTCCAGAACAGCAATCCCAAGCCCATCATCATCATCATCATCATCAGTACACCTGCTCGCCAAACCCTCGGGCAGGCTTCTCATCGCCGGCATCGACCGCGGACCATCCTGCTCGCTTGAATCTGGCATAGGTGACGGTGGCAAAGACGCCGTGTCGTGTCGAGACATCGAACCCAGTGCCCGAAGCTGTGCCAGCGCAGGAGAAGCCTGGGCAGCCGGGACTTGGCGCTGGCGTTCCTGAGCCATCCACTCCGCGACCATTTGGTCCTGCTTTGCCCTGTGAGCTTTAAGTCGATCCGCACGCCTCTTCATGTCGCCGACTCTCGCCCGTAAAAGCACCATCTTGCGCTGGACAAGACCAGCCTGGCTAATGTAGAACGTCAGAGTAGGCACTAGCTCATCCTCGGGTTCATCGCCTTGCAAGAGCCGCGTATGTATCGCCTTGAGCCGCTCGATAAGCATCCGCTGGTGCGACTCTAGCGCGTCAAGCGACTCTGCCAATACCGGGACGAGTGAGACCGGCGGTGTGCTCATGTTTTATTTCTTACAGCGAGTGAATACAAGGATTAAATTGCAGTAGGTGTTGCAGGCGCCAAAGCCCCAGCAAGAGAACATGCCAGAATGCATGTGCGCACGTCGACTATGGGCGATGATGATGCTCTTGTGCCAGCATTGTGGCGACATGAGGCAGTATATCCTCAGCCGCCGCCTCCAGCTTGACCGTCGCTTCCTTGTCGCCGCGCGTCTCGCCAAAGTTGACGACCATGATCTCCTTCCCTTGCTCCCACGCCTGCTTGACCAGCCGGTAGGCGCTGAAAGTGGCGAGGCTAGTGCCGCACACAAACAAAGCGCTGGCGTCATCGACCATTCGATGTGACTGGCTACGCACAGCGTCAGATACGTTTCCGCCAAAGAACACCACCGTAGGCAAATAGTCCCCAGTGTGGCATTGTCGGCACTTGGGGTACGCAAAGTCCTCATAGCGCAGCTCCGGCGGCAAGTCAACGTCGCCGTCGGGTCGTCTCGCAGGCTCCACGCCAGACCGTGCCATAGACCGATTGAACTCTGTCCAGCCCGGATTCAGGGCCTCCAGGATGCCCTGAAAGGTATCTCTGCTCTCGACCTGGTTGCAGCTCAGGCACTGCACGTTCTTGAGCGTGCCGTGGAGCTCCAAGACATTGGAGCTCCCTGCAGCCAGATGCAGCCCGTCGACGTTCTGAGTAATCAGCCCAGCCAAATGCTCGGTTCGCTCGAGCGAGACAAAGGCACTGTGGATGGCGTTGGGCTCGGCACGGAATGCTGGGCGGATACCAAAGAACGACCGTGCCCAGTAGCGCTGTCTAGAGGCATGCTGCGACACTAGTTCGTGGTGCAGGATGGGCCGATAGTGGCCGTGCACGCGGTAGGTGCCACTAGACCCGCGGTAGTCAGGGATGCCCGAAGGCACGCTGACGCCGGCGCCAGTGAGTCCCAGCACTCGGCCCCTGTGCCTCCGAAAGTATGCAGCCGTTGCCTCCAGCACAGCAGAAGTGGCTGGAGTCCGTGTAGTCGGCAAGCCGTACAAGCCCTGTATTCTGACCTTTGCGACATTTGACATGAGAGAAAGTGAGGCAAATTGTAAATGTGTAAAAGAGGTTGGTTTGAGTGGTGCGGAAGAAAGAAAGGCGCTACTTTTTGCCTCCGCGCCCGCCGCCCTTGCCGCCTCTGCTGGGCTTGCTAGATCTTCCCTCGAAGCCAGGGCGAGCCTTTGAGCCGCCAGCCGGCGGCCCCTTCTTAGCACCGCCGGATTTGCTGGCGCTCATAGCCTTTTCGATAGCCTTCTTGGACTTGCCCTGCTTCTTCATCTTCTTGGCATCCACGCGAGCCTTGATGTTAGTCTCGCGCTTCTGCGCACGCTCCTTGATCTTGGCAGCCACAGTCTCCTTGCGGTCGTGCCACTCTCTGCTGCTCTTCTTCTTTTGCTGCTCGTCGCGACGAACCGTCTTCCGCAGCAGCTTGGCGTCATCCTTGACCTTTTCGCCCTTTGCGAGATCCAGCGCCTTGCCCCACCTATCCCTCTCCTCCAGCCGATCGGCCTTTGCCGAGTCGACCTTGCGGAGCTCGTCCATCTCGCGCTTCTTGCTCTCGACCTTTGCTAGCTGCTGCTTGACGTGGACCGACTTTTTCTTCATAATGGCGCCAGTCGTCAGTTTGCCAAAGTAGATGCTGCTCTTTACGTCCTGCGCGCTCGCCGTACTCTCGCCATTCGCCAGAGCCTTGCCCAGCCTGGGCGTCTTGCTGCCCAGCACTTGCTCCTGGGCGGGAGCGGTTCCGGATTTCTTAGCTTTGGCTTGCGCCTCTTTGGTGTTCTTCCGCCGCTTCATGCGCTTCTCGAGCAGCGCTTCGCGCGACACGTCGTCCTCGGGTGCCTTGCGCTTCTGCCTCAGGGTCTGGATGCGGGCCTGCAGCCGCTCACGCAGCGCCGAAATAGAGCCAGCCTCGGCCATGGGTCTAATAGCCTGGTCCTGCTCGGCAGGCTGGGCTTCGCCGAGGTCAAATGAAATCTTTGCCATGTCTGTTGCATCGTCGTCAATATCCATAGCGCTGTCGTCCTTGGGCTTGGCTTGCTGTTTGGGCTTTGGCGTAGCGACTGTTTGCTTTTCGAGCTTCTCGGCCTGCATGTCCTGAACCGTTTTGCGGTTCTCGGGGTCGAGTCTGGCTGCCTTGGCTGTGGCGCGCGCCTTGCGCTGGGCTTCTTTCTTCTTTGTCTCGGTATCCTTTTTGGTGTTCTTTTGGTACCGAGCATTGATCGTTTCCTTGTTTACTTCGGGTAGGTAGAACTTTGGCGGAATCAAGCTGAGGAGACTGTCGAACGTCTGTGCGTGCTTTTGCAAGCTCGCCCGGATATCGCTAATACTAGGAACTGTGCTCATTCCCTTTTTCGACAGTATGGATAAATGAATAAAAAAAAGCTTCGTGAAGGTGAAGGTAAAAGTAGCTGAAGTGTGTATTCGCACTTTTCTAGCGATATTGTCGATCTTCTGGACTGGTAAATTTTTTTCCCTGCCCTCAAGTGATCAAGATTAGCAGTCAGCCAGATCACTTGCTTGTGTAAAGCGCGTCGCTTGCTTCGGCCCTACGGACTCGCATTTTCACTCATTGCATTGTACCGTTATTTTTCACTCTATTCTGTGATGGCTGACAATGCGTCTGGTGACACTGCTGGCGATGCCCTTCCTCGGGAGCGCAAGCCCAGCAACACAGCCCTAGCTAAGCAGCGAGCTCATATCGAGAACCTGATGCAAAATGTCGATAAGCCGATAGAATTGCCACAGCCCGGCAGCAAGAAACCTCTGCTAAAGCCGCCGCCTGAAATTGTATTAAACGTCCGGGGGTCAAGCGCTGGTGCTGGCAGCAGTGACTTTCACACATACCGCGAGCTGCGACGTAAGGAACACTTGCGGATCAAGCTCATGGAAGCCGAGGCTGCAGAGGATGCTATTGGCGAGGAATTTAACAGAGAGCGAGAAGCGCTTAAGCGCCAGGATGAGGAAAAAACGGCAAAGAATAGGGCCAAGCGCCAAAAACGCAACAAGGCCAAGCAGTCTGCCAAGAAGAGCAAGCCTGCCGAAAAGGCGGCTCTCCCGGTTGCTGATGAGTAGGCGTCAAAGCGGACGATTAAGTTTAAAAATGTACAAATCTTTGCTATAAAACAGCAGCTAAAAATGATAAACAAAATAGGCATAAATACAATTCATCTGTGGTATCCAGGCTGCGAGGAACGCACGTTGGATGTACGGATCGCAGATGAGAGACCACTCAGACTGCTACGGTGCATCGGCCTCGCCGATGCTTGCTGAGCAGGGATGTAGGGGTATGTGGGCCGGCGGGGAATTCCCTGGCTCTGCTGGGGGCCATAGTACTGGCCACTGGTCACGCTGGCGTAGTGGGCTGGCGTCTGAGCAACACGGTAGTGAATGTGACCGCTGCGCATGATAGTGCTCTCGGATTCAGCACCAGGGGTGAACTTTTGCTGCTGCTGTTGCTGCGGCGGCAGGTAGCGGTAGTTGGGTGGCGACATGGATGCTGAAGATTCCGAGGAGTGCGAGGCAGCACTGCCAACGAGCGATGGCTGTTTGTCCATTCCATCGACAACGCTGTCGTAGCGAGGACGCTTAACCAATGGCTGCAGCTCCACCTGGCTCCCGAATGAGCTGCTCAAAGGCGCATCTTCATCGATAGTAGCGGGCACTGAGCCAGTAGGGGCATCAACGTTGAGGAGCGGACGTAGTGTCAGATTGGAAAAGTCGGGGTTCTCAGTCGGCAGGATGCAGCACCGGGCCAGGCCGTAGCCCAGGGCACCCTCGACGTGGCGGCGGAACTTTTCGTGTGGGTCCTGCGAGCCGCGGTAGCTTGTGCGGCGTGCGCGACCACGGCCGTTGCCCCTGCAGCTGAGGTTCTTGATATTGGGAATCTCAGTCTTGAGTCCCTCGACGCTGTGGATGCCCACATGCTGCATCATATTGTCAAAGCGACTAAACAGCTTGGCGCACTTTGAGCTTAGGCAGCGGTAGGGCTTCTCGCCAGTGTGACGGCGCTTGTGGCGGTTGAGGTGCTCAATGCGGTCGAATGCTTGTCCGCATCCATTCCAGTCACACATGTACTTGCGCTCGCTGCTGCCACCGCTGCCGCCGCCGTGCATGTTCTCGACAGATAGCATCGAGTCGTTGGAACCAATCGACTCATGACGAGTGCGCTTCAAAGAATCTGCTTGTGTTTCGCCCGCAGGCATGTCTTCGTTTGAGCCAGCAGATGAGGCTAGGCTGGCAACAGAGCCGCGGCGAGGCAGGCCAGCTGGCACGTGGCGGTGGTCAATGCCAAAGATAGATGAGCGCGGATAAGCAGCTGGAATATCCTTGTCATTGCAGTCAGCAGAGGGCTGGTTAGTTGATCCACCAATGGCATTGGTGATGGTTGACTGGCTGCTGCTGCTACTGCTAGTGCTAGGCGTGCGCGAATATCTGCGATCAGCCAGCATTAGCTGCTGCTGGCGGTGGTGGTAGTGCTGCTGGCTAACAGAGAGCTCGCAGGCCATGGGCGAGTGCTTGGGAGCTTGAGAAACTGCATAGGGGTGCTCAACAGACTGGAACACGCCAGAGACGGCACGAGGTAGCGGTGGGTGGCGGGGGATTGCCAAGATGTTTTGAGTATCCATTCTCGAGTTTAGTGACCGAGCAAACGACGAGTAGAGACCAAGTGGCTGATGGTGGGTGATGCGCTCGTGTCTATTTGAAGAAGCAGGCAGTGTCATTTTTTAGAGATACAAGTGCGAGTAGTGGTAGTCAGCAACAACGGCTAGGAGCAATTTTGCTGGCAGTGTATGTCAAGTGGGGGATGAAAGTGAATGCAAATGGATGAAAACGTGGAGAGAGGGGGTGTCGTAAGATATAGCAGAACAATAGAAAAATAGAAAAATAACAATGCAAGACTGCGGAGAGAAAGAATAGAATAAACCCAAGCAAACCAGGCTGGGGCGGAGAGAGAAAAAGGATGAGAATGAAATGCAAGAGTACAAAGTTAGATGGCAACCGAAAGAGAGGGAGAGGAGAGAGAGTGGGAAGGGATGTCGCTTATAATGAAAAATTGAGACTGAAGAGAATAAATTCATGCAGGGTCTTCTTGGACTTTCAAGCTGTGCGCACCAGGGACTGGGAGGGTCAGAAGCAAGCAAAGCACAGGCGTACAAGCATTTTAAAAGAGCGCTTTTAAACAAAGCTCACGCGTGAGCGCAAAAAGGAGAGCACTGAGGGGCCAAACACATTTATCAAAGGCGAAACACTCAGAATGAGCTTGAAAGAGGCAGCCATTTAGGAAAAGGGACTACAAAGCACAAAAAAACTTTCAGCGCTGAAAGCCCGGCAGCAGGCCATTTGATATCAAAGCACCCACATTCGCTTCACCGCCCCCCTTTTTTGTGCCCACGTTGCCTTCGAAAGGGGGTAGGGAGAGTGGGCAGCCGCTGCTGTGTCAGAGCCTTTTTGACACACAAGGGAGTGAGGGGAAAGCGGGAGAACTGCTTTTTGGCGCTGTAGCCGCAAAGCTCATAAAGCTCCAAAAGGACTGGAAAGAGGGAGGAAGAAAGTGCTATTGCACTATTGCAGACTAGAGCAGGGCGTGCCCAAGTGTATTAGTCGGGCATTGGGCGATGCTAGCCCGCTTGGCGCTGAAACGTGGTGTGGGCATTTAGCAATTTATCACTCCAGGTGCGGAAACGCCATCAGCACCAGCATAGATCGTGCTGCCGAGCAACTAGCTCGGAGACACAGGGGCTAAGCTGAGCACCACTGATCTGAATTGAAAGGGAGCCAGGAAAGACAATGGTACTATTGTTCGGCAAAACCCCTCCCATTGCATGAGAGCGAGCAAGCTTCTTTCCTGGAGACAGCCTTTTCGGGCAAGTGGGACTGGTCACAGTTTACAAAAGAAGGCGCATCACAAAGGAGTACATGCAGGGAAGAGGTATAGTAGAGGCGAGAGAGGGCGCATGCTTCACAAAGGCACCAAGGTCTAAAAAGCTCCCGAGGATCTGCACCTTTGTACGCATGTATGTGGCATGTGCGCTCTTGTGCACTGCCTAAATAGCCCCAGTTGTAGAATTCCAAAGGCACTCGGCTATCGGAAAAGGAAGCTAGGTAGGATATTGTTGCCAGCTGGTGGCATACCTTGTTGTTGTTCACAGTTGCTGACAGTCAAAGTGGGCTAATGGTGCTTTAAAACGAAAAAAAAAAGAAACGAGGAGTTGGAGCAACAGGGAGCAAGACTAGGGAAGAGTCGGGCGATGGGGGATAAGCCAACTGATATAGCTTTTGTGACATCCTTCCCCATCCACCCACTAATGATATTACAACTGCCTGCGCTAGTATTGGCAAACACTAGCGCTTGCGCGGCACAAGCTCGGGCGGGGGTAACATGAAGGTTTGGGGGTGGCAGCATATTACAGAGCGGAGAGCTCATTCGGCTGAAGATACACTTAGAGGCGTAATCGCACAACTAGGCTTGCTCTTTTTTTTAAGCAGCAGTACATTTTAATTGTGGAGTGGAGGGGAGAGAGCGGGGTGCCAGATCGGCGGATGAATTGCCACTTTGCTTACGGCTGCGGGGAGAAAGAGTGGGGGGGTGAAGACCCATGTTTGATGCCTACCTAACTCAAATAGCTTTGATGTCGGGGTGTGTGCTTTGTTTGTACCTCTTGCTAGCACCACTCAAAAAGAAAGAAAAATACGGATCAGATGTCAGGAGATGATTTCTTCAAGGCGTAAAGGTGAAAAAAGAATGGAAGAAAAGCCGGCTTGTCCCTGGGGGTGATGGCAAGGGAATTCATCAAAGTTAAATATGTCGTCGACGTCGTGCCTGTCCATCCTTTGTTTGTCTGCTCTGCCCGCCGCCAATTTGCCATTACCGCATTGCCAGAGCTAGCGAGAAGCCCCTTGAGACTAACTGCAGTGGCCTTGATTGGGCTCTTTCGTTTGTTTGCGCCCCGCTTTGCTGCCGACCTCGTCTGGATTGGTAGGAGCTAACGCCTATCATGCAATGGCTTTGTTGTGAGTGGATAAGTCTGTCTGAGCCCAGGTACCGCTGCATAAAATGTGGATACCGCCACCCGTGATTCGCTGTATAGGGGCCCTTGCATTTCTGTTTGGCTGGTTTGAGTTGACACTGCTAAGTCAGGGGATGCCTGCCAATCGCAAAGCGCTAGTGGTCGTACACAAACAATGGCCACTCCAATAGCGGGGTTTCAGGGACAGTTGGACGACAATTTATTTGCTGGAAAAAAAGAACTCACTGTGCGCAATATCCTCGGATATCCTCAACAGCTACCTCAGGACAACTGCGTCATCAGCGCCTCTGAATATCCGACCTACATTGAATGACTCCTGCTTGGTGCTGACTGGGACTGTCTGCTTGCCGTTGTACCGCGCCATTGTGAACGTGCTCGGCACTCCGTCGAGCTCTTCACGAATAATTTTGCTCAGGTCTGCCACTGTTTGTCCGTTGTCGCTAATGAACACAGATCCCAGCAGACCGGACTCATCAACCTGATTACGGTACACAAGCAGCTCGCGCTCATCCGACACAGGCGCAATGGCCAAGGATTGGGGCTTCTGCTGGAGTTGCTGTTGCTGGCGGCTATTGTTGCCGCCGCTAACAGATGCCTCGTACTGCATTTGTCGCATGTACCCCGATTCGCCCTGAGTGGCTGCAGTGTCTATCACGTCATCTGGCATGCCCCATGCCTTTTTGAGATCCGGGTGGGCGAGGTAGTTGGGAACAAATCCCTTTGCTGTTGAATCGCCAGTTGGCCCGCTCTCCTCTGACATTGCTGGCTTGCTACTTGCACCTTCGTGCCCGGGGAAGAGCGCACGGATGCTGTCGGACTTGCACACGTCGAGCGCCAACTGGCCCTTGGTGTTTTTGAGGTCGGTATTGGCGCCGGCGTGAATCAAGATCTCGACAATGTCAGACTGTCCGCGGGCACACGCCCAGTGTAGCGCAGTCCATCCGTTCATCTTGTTCTGTCCGTCAATGTCAATGCCTCCGCGAATATATGCCCGCACTGCTTTGGCGTTGCCCAGGGCCGCCATCTCCCGAAAGTTTTCGTCGCGCTCATCCAGCATGGCTAAACGTAAATGTAGCACTAGTAGAGATATGAAATGAGTGCAAAGGTGTGTGCTAAACGCTAAAGTACCATTGTCAATAAATCCCCAGATTTCTCGCTCCTGATAGTAGCTGCACTCAACACTATGGGATCTTCTGCCATACTTGCTATCGGCAACTTTTGGACTCTCTTTGCTTCTTGGCATTATCGAATTCAATACTCGATTCTTATATTATTGTCACTCTTGTCGCGATGGGTCTGGCCGATGCCTTTCTCGTCTTGCGCGCCACCATGCGTATTGCCGGGCTGGCGGCAGCCGAGGCAGAGGCAGCCGTGGGCCACCACGTTAAAACGTCCAGCTTGCTTCACACTCGCACACCTCGGCAGGCAGATCGCGGCGTGAAAGGCACTGGAGACGCTGCTAGTGGACCACAGCATGGGGGTGCCCAAGTGTCCCCGGTTGAGGATAGCACATTAGCTGCAACAAGTAGGCCAAGTCCCTCATCGCAACCGCCTGGATTGCTTGATCGCAAGGAGCCATTACATATTGAAACTGCCGATCTCTCATGCCTCAGCATCCACGTACCGCCGCCGCCTATTATTCTGCGCGGCGAGGTAGCTATCCGCGACACCTTGCCGCCATTGCGACCTGATATTGCCGATCTTGGCTCGTTCGAACAAAGAGACGAGCTACGAGCATCAAGTATGCCCTCAAACCGGGTTAGCCGGTTGTTTCACTACGGATCGCTAGCCGTTGGTCTAGGGTTTGGCGCCCTGGGTGAGGCCACAAAACGCTGGAGTGGTATTGGACAAACAGACGCTCTAAGCAGCGGCGAGGAGCGCCCCGCAGCTTCGGTGTTTCTCACTCGTGCAAACATTGACCGTATTGTAAGCAAGCTATCCAAAATGCGTGGCGCAGCACTCAAACTGGGCCAAATGCTGAGTATTCAGGACTCTAGTATGTCGCCCGAGATTGCCCAGGTATTACAGCGTGTTCAGAACTCCGCCAACTACGTGCCTTTGCCGCAGCTGGAGCGGAGTATAGCCAGGGAGCTAGGTCCACAGTGGCGCGACGGGTTTGAAACTTTTAGCGACACTCCGTTTGCTGCTGCGTCCATCGGACAAGTGCACGAGGCTCGGCTGGGCCCGCAGCTGCGCGAACGCTACGGGTTCGAGAAAGTGGCTGTCAAAGTGCAGTATCCTGGTGTAGCTAGCTCGATCGACAGCGACCTAGACAACCTACAGTCACTGTTGTTGATGAGCAAGCTGCTTCCTCGCGGAATGTATCTCGACAACACTATCAGAGTTGCTCGGAAGGAGCTGCACTGGGAGTGCGACTACAAGCGAGAGGCCGAGTCGATGGAGAGGTTTGGCGAGCACCTGGCCAACGACCCCGTGTTTGTCGTGCCACGGCTAGTAAGTGAGCTGTCGAGCAGTATGGTTCTCACGGCGGAACACATGGAGGGCGCGGCTCTTAAGGAGGCGGTAAACTACTCGCAAGAGACGCGCGACTATATTGGCACCAGCGTGATGCGGCTATGTCTCCAAGAGCTGTTCGAGTTTGGGTTTATGCAGACCGATCCCAACTGGGCAAACTTTTTGTACAATCGAGATACGCGCAAAATTGCGCTGTTGGACTTTGGTGCGTCGCGGGCTTACGACAAGCACTTTTTGGACAAATATCTGTTGACGCTTAAAGCTGGCATGGATGGCGATCGCGAGGCGTGTCGTTACTGGTCGACTGAGCTTGGGTTCCTCACTGGGTATGAGGCTGACGTCATGACTCGGGCTCATGTAGACTCGGTTCTTGAGTTGGGGAAACCGTTTAGGGCGCCTGGCATGTACGACTTTGGCGACCAGGATGTGTCGCACAACGTCCGCTCTGCCATTCCTGTGATGCTGCGCCATAGGTTGACGCCGCCGCCCGACGAGACCTACAGCCTGCATCGCAAACTAAGCGGTGCTTTCTTGCTGTGTATCAAGCTGGGTGCGCGCGTTCCTTGCCAAGGTCTGTTCAAGTCAATAACGACAGCGTACACGTTTAGCGATGGAACCAGAGTATCATACCAATAGCCCGAGTCGTTGGTTAATAACATTTATAAATACACTTTTAACTAGACGAAGTAGAGCTGCTGTTGGCATCAGCGGGCCTGTGCTCTTCGGCTGGCACTTTCTCCAGCATACTCGATAAGAGCCGGTACAGATCGGCCGCCCTTTTGACCCAAGGATAAGACAAGCAAAACGAACTGAGCTCAATCGACATTTGCTCAGCAACACTGGGGTCGGCTAGCAATGCCTTTTCAAGCACCATTGCAGCGTGCTTTACGTGATGCTGGACCTGAGCACTGTTTCCCTGGTGATTGCGGCAGCTGGCCTCGACAGCGTCCAAATACCTGAACAATGTTGCTGTGGATACTATGCCAATATTGTTGAATAGGGCACCCGCAACCTGGCTATGCCGTAACGTCGACATTGGCTGTGCAATTGAATCCAAAAGAATAGAGTTGATATCCGCGGGAGATGTAGCCCGCTCGATTATTGCTAGTACGATGAACCAACATTTAGAGGCGTATACTTGTATATGTTCAGCGTCAGCCGGGATCTGGCAGGCGATATCTGGGTATTTTGCAAGAATCGTGCTGATTTCTCGCTCGACGTCTGCTGATAGCTCTTCGTTGGATGCAAGCTGAGCGACTTGGGATAGCACGTAGTTCTCGGCCTTTCGTCGGATACTGGCGTCTATTAGCTTGCGTGTAATCTCGGCGCCCTTGTTTACTAGCTTGATGTCATCTTCGATGCTAAATGCGGCTTGAGTCAGCAGCGACGCTGGAACGTCTCCCAGTGGCCTGCCTACTATTTGCGCCAGATAGCTGAACACTGGCGATGTCCTAAATGACATGTACTTTCGTGCTGTAATCTTGAAGAATGTGAAATACTGCGGATACCCTCGACATTTTGCCCAACAATATGGCTTGGCTTGTTGCCACTTTGCTTGGCGCCAATCGAGTTTGGGTCACATGTGGTCTTGGCGCCTCCCTCTAACAATAAATTGTGTCCCACCCCTCCTTTTCTCTGCATTCAAAGTCACTACATTTTTTACGCCTAATTAATCTTTGCGATGAACAGACTATTTGGCACAGGCAAGCCAAAGGCGCCAAAGCCTACCCTCAACGACGCAATTGCGGTTACCGATGAACGAGTGAGCTCTTTGGATGCCCGGATTAAAAAGTGCGAAGGCGAATTGGCGGGGTACCGGGACAAAATGCAAAAGATGCGGGATGGGCCAGGCAAGAATGCCGTCAAGCAACGAGCCCTACAGGTTTTGAGGCAGAAGAAAATGTACGAGGCACAGCGTGACCAGCTAACGCAGCAGTCGTTCAACATGGAGTCGGCGATACTCGCCACAGAGAACATTAAAAACACCCTGACGGTGGTGCAAGCGATGCGGGACACAAACAAGGTCATGAAGGCGCAGTTTAAGGAGGTAGATATCGACAGTATACACCAAATGCAGGACGATATGGAGGATGTATTGGAGCAGACGAACGAGATACAGGAGCTAATGGGCCGGAGCTATAACCTGCCTGACGATATTGATGAGCAGGACTTGGAGGCCGAGCTTGATGCGCTGGGCGATGAACTGAGCCTTGAGGATGACATCCCGTCGTACTTGAGCGACCCCATGCCTGCTATGCCCGAGCTGTTGCCCAACAAGGCTCCTCAGGGGCCCACACAGCAGCCAGCCGACGCCCGGCCTGGTGACCTTGCTCGGGCTGAGCCTGCATTGCGCATGTGAGAAGAGGGCCTTGCCCGCGCTTGCTGTACACTATCTGCCAGTCTTCTTATGTGACGCTTAAATTAATATTGTGTGGCAGTCGCGCATATATTACGCACGGACAATGATTGTACCGTATGTCTAGCACGTGTATTATATACACAGTGCATGATTTGGCTAGGCCGCCATCGCTCGCCCTTAGTGCGGAGAGCGGAGAGGGTCTGGATGACGTGGGACATGGCCTCCATCGATTGCAATCGATACAGACTTGGGCATTAACGGAAGCGCTGCCCTGCCTGCTTGCTTGCTTGCTTGCCTGGCGCTGAGAGCGGTAGCAGTGCACGTGCATACCTGTCTGAAAGGATAGAAAGGAAGCCCTGACTGCTATCTCAGCAATCCAAGGCTCTCGGCCTCCCCAGCCCTTTCTTTGCTCGTGCTCTCTTGCTTCCATTGATATTTTTTCGCATCTTTCCAGCTCTTGCTTTTTTTACCATACTAACACAGCTTGCACCACCACCCCATGTCTAAAGAAAGTCTCGACAAAGCGGCCGACCGCAGCCTCCGAGTGGTGTCGCTGTCGCGCGCCAACTCGTTCTCTGGCACCATGTCCCGCGAGAGCCGCAAGCACGAGGAGCTCAAGGCACATGTGCGGATCATCGCGGCCTCGCACTTTCTGCCGTTCTCTGTTGCCGTAGCTGAGGCTACGCCGGAGGAGCCGTACCAATGGACTGTGTCCAGACGCAGCGGACACACGGCCATGTACGCTGGCATTCGCTCGCTAAACGAGCATCCCAACACCGACTGCACTCAGCTGGGCTGGATCGGCTACTACAAGGGCCGAGACGGGCAGGAGCGTGCTTGTGACTCACTGTCAGCAGAGAGCCGTGCTAATATCGTTGAGGCGCTGAAGCCGTTCGATGCAGTGCCGGTGTTCATCGACGAAGGCACCGCCAATGGCCACTATGAGGGGTACTCGAAGCAGATTCTGTGGCCGCTGCTGCACTACATGTCGTGGGACGACTCGCGGCGCATGGACCCCATGTGGTGGAGCTGCTACAACAAGGCCAACCAGACCTTTGCCAGCGCCATCAGCGCCATCTACAACGAGGGCGATATCGGTAAGTTTTGTTTTTCTTTTTTTGGCTACTCGGATCCTTTTATCTCTGCTCAGACGCATAGCTAACCCTAATCTGCGCATGTTCAATCTATGCGCGCAACCTGCCCCCTTTTCCTCTGCTCTCACCCACTCTGAGCCAAGTGCGCTGCACACGTTGGCATTCCTTCCTGTACTCCACATGAGGAGCCCTTCTAGGGGAATGGGCGTCCCCAATTCTTCTGGCGAAAACCAGATCATGCTGACAATATTGGACTGCATAATCCGATAAGCTCCTGCACCTTGTTGCGGGATGCAGTCGCGTGCTGTTATCGATTCACTGCTACTAACGCTGTAATTACTCGTTTTGATATAAACATAGTCTGGATCCACGATTACCATCTGCTTCTGCTGCCCGAGATCTTCCACCAGCTCAAGCCCGCTGCCACCATTGGGCTGTTTCTCCATGCGCCGTTCCCTAGCTCCGAGCTATTCAGGTCGCTGCCCAACCGCAAGGAGATCCTCAATGGCATGCTGGGATCAACCAGCATTGGCTTCCAGACGTACTCCTATGCTCGCCACTTTTTGAGCTCCTGTACGCGAGTGTTGGGCCTTGAGTCCACGCCTACCGGCATCGACAACAACGGCAGCATCGTTTCCATTGGCGTCTTCCCTATCGGCATCGACGCCAAGTCAGTCCAGGCTCGCCGCGCCCTGCCCAGCGTGCAGGCCAAGATGAAGGCCATGCGCGAGATGTTTGCCAACAAGCGCATCATCGTTGGGCGCGACCGCTTGGACGAAGTCGCGGGCATCAAGCAGAAGCTTGAGGCGTTTGAAAAGCTCTTGGAGACTTGCCCCGAGTGGCAGAACAACGTCGTACTGATACAGGTCACTCAGCCCGGCCAGAATCGCCAGCCCAGGCTTGAGGCCAAGATCTCGGAGCTCGTCACCTCGATCAACAGCAACTATGGCTCGCTCGAGTTCATGCCCGTCATGTACCACAACTCCTTCTTGGACACTGACGAGTACATGGCGCTGCTCAACATCGCCGACCTGTGCCTGATTACGGTTATTCGCGATGGCATGAACACGGGCTCGCTAGAGTTTGTCGTGTGCCAAGAAGACAAGCACAGCCCCTTGATCCTGAGCGAGTTTACTGGGACGGCGGGCTCCGTCAGTGGCGCCATTCAGATCAACCCGTGGGACTACCTGGGTGTCGCTCAAGCTATCGACACTGCTCTGCGCATGGGCCCCGAGGAGAAGAAGGTGCGCTACACCGAGATGTACAACCATGTTATGGGCCACGACGCACAGAACTGGGCGTTTACCGTCATCCAGGATTTGCGCGCCACTGTGCTAGCTGGCCAGACAAACGCGGAAACCCCACATCTCGACCTGCCGTTGATGGCCAGGCGCTTTGCCGCGGCCAAGAAGCGGCTCATTATGCTGGACTATGACGGCACGCTGACACCCATCACTAACGTTCCTGCCCAGGCATTGCCTCCGCCCGATATGCTAAAGGCGCTGAGCAAGCTCTGCGCAGACCCGCAAAGCTTTGTGTGCGTCATCTCGGGCCGCGATCGACAATTCCTTGAGCTGCACTTGGGCAGCATCAAGGGTCTTGCGCTCAGTGGAGAGCACGGGTCGTTTATCCGCTATCCGGGCGGGGAATGGATCAACTTGCTCGAGGATATGGACATGGAGTGGAAGGAAGAGGTCATGTCAATCTTTAGGTTTTACACTGAGCGCACAGCGGGTTCTACTATTGAAGCGAAGGAGACTTCGATTACTTGGCACTACCGCAATGCCGACCCAGAGTATGGCGAGTTCCAAGCCAAGGAGTGCATGAACCATCTGGAGAATGCCGTGGTCTCCAAGCGGCCAGTCGAGACTCTTGTTGGGAAAAAGTGCCTGGAAGTGCGCCCCCTCTCGGTCAACAAGGGCGAGATTGTCAAGCGATTAGTTGGTGCTAACCCGGAGCAGTGGGACTTTGTCCTTTGTGCTGGTGATGACAAGACTGATGAGGATATGTTCCGTTCCCTACGTGCGATAAGACTGAGTATAGCCAGCAATGGCTATGAAGCCAATGACAACACTCATAAAGGCGGCACCTCGAAGGATTCGCTACCACACTACTTTACCATCATGGTTGGCCCAGCTGACAAGAAGAGCGCTGCTGCGTGGCACTTGGTCAGCTCAGAGAAGGTCGTCGAGGCGCTGACATGTCTGGCGGAATCTGACAACTAGTTTGGCCGACTTGCTCTATTGCTTGCTATTTTTTGCCACATTTAGCGCCTATAAATACACGCTTGCAAACGATGTAACACGTTGGGGGGTTTCTTTTATTATGTAGCAGTGAGCTGGACTGCTTTCTTGCTGCTGTGCATATGGAACTGCTGCCAAGACGTGCAGTCGATAATAAATTTAGCGTGGCTATCAAAGGCACTCAGAATATACAATACCGTATTGTTGGGACTTAGTTTTATTCAGCATATCCTGAGTTGGGGTGC
The DNA here is from genome assembly GCA_027578835.1 of Coemansia sp. RSA 2050. NCBI lineage: Eukaryota > Fungi > Kickxellomycota > Kickxellomycetes > Kickxellales > Kickxellaceae > Coemansia > Coemansia sp. RSA 2050. The sequence continues at coordinate 18,123 of JANBSU010000074.1, read as the reverse complement.
TTTTTGGCAGTGTATAAAAGCCTGGCTTGCTTGGTCTTTTTTTGTTGCACTTTACTAATGCGCGTTTATCGCAAATCAACAAACACAAACCTTTACCTGTAATGCATATTTCTATCGTCTGCCTACTTGTTACCCTGGCTGCCCTTGCGTTCTTGGGGTTGGCGCTGCCCCACCCAGCACCAGCTCCGCAGCTTGTTGCCAACTTGCCAGCGCTTTCGGTGACTCAAGAACAATGGGTGGCCTTGTTCTGCTATCTCAAGAGCATTGGATACCTTAGCCAGTAGCTGTACTCTCGTATTTGTGCACTGCTTACAATAATACACTTTTTTTGTCAATAATTGACGCTTTAAAAGAAGCGCTTGCTTGGGTCTGGAGTGTTTGCCCAACTAGCCATGGCATGCTATTTTGGCCAATAAATGGAGATTCCGGCTCGTTCAATAATTCTTTGATAAACCCAAAGACAACATCATCATCACTAGTGGTCCCCATTACAAAGTCGGTCTTTCCCCTTTGTACAATGTTGGCATAGTCTATTCACGCTTGCTAGGCGCTTTTAGTACCCCTTGCCTTTCTCTTACTCTTTTTATTTCTATTTTTTTTTCACTAGCCCTATCGTCTAGATCTGTTTGCCATGGATGTCAAGACGTTGCTCGAGACGTCTCATCGTAGCGTTCACTGGGCATTTGTCAATAAGATCCGCACAAACACTGCTTCCAGCGATCCAACGCAGTGCTTTGCCGAGTGGAGGAAGCTTTTGAGTTGGGAGGTTGCCACTAAAGCGCCCCATGTGTTTAATGAAGCGACGAACCAAATGGCACAACTAGCTATTTCAGGGAGAGTCGACCTATTGCAAGCCGTGCGAGCATTTGCCGACATGGTAGTAGTGCCATCTTCGTTTTCCGACTCGGTCTCTAGTGCAGAAGTAGTCTCGGCTATGTGCCAGGCACTGGTGCGTCTACTGGCTGCTGGCGCCGATCTACTGGTGCACTCTCCAGAGGCTAGTCCTCGCGACAACATACTGCGGCCAGCGCTGGAGCGCAACCCTTTAGCTTGGACTTGTGTCTTACAATGCCTCCGTAGTTGCATCTGCCCGAGCAATGGTTCTGGCGCTGGCGTAGATAGCGAGGCCCAAAGCTATGAAACTACATGGGCCCGAGTCTCCCGCTTCATCAGATACGCGGCTATTGACCCCACAGTTCCTGTGTGGGCGCAAAGCCAGACAATTCATGTGTTATTTGACGCTATGCGTGAGTGGGCCAACTCTGACTCTCCCGTTGGCCGCCAAAACGCCTTGCTAATACTTGACTGGACCATCAGTATGAGCTTGGATGCCGTTGAGCCTCTGGCGTTATCCAGTAACGACACATCTGCAACCTATTACAAGGTTGACTTGCAAGGGCGATGGACTCGGCATCGACTGCTTGCGGCCTGCGTTGAAGTCGCCCAGACCATTTATAGCACGCTTTCAAAGTCTGGCCTAAAGAGCGACCGACTTGGTGCTGATAAGCTTTACAAGATCGTTGATCACCTGCGACTAGTGTTGGCATCTATTGTCTGCCGAGAACCGCTCAGCAGCTCGGCAATGTCACAGGCTCATACTGCGCCGCTCGGATACAACGTGGGCCTGACAGCAGCTCTGATGGCGAAACTATCGTGTGTTGCCCATGCACTAGCGCCGGAGCCTTACGATATCCTCGTTGACACAGTGCTGTGGTCGTTGGCCGCCTCGCAGCTGGCGAGAGCCACAACGCGTGCTGAGCAGGATAGTCTTTTGGCTGTCATTGAGGCCACTATGTGCAAACAGGCGCTAATGAGAGCTCTCCCAGCTCCAGCTGCGGCACTGGCACGATTCCCTTTGATGTGCGTGGCTACTGATGGGTTCGACCTAGATCTATGCTCGCGGGCGCTGCAACTTTGCGAAGATATTGACCAAATGGCGTCGCCAAGCATTCAGGAAAGTGCCAATGCTATTCGTGGTTTGCAGCGCACTCTTAACGACTTGTCGATTACTCAGTGGGTGTCAGGGCCGCTGATTGTCCACATCAGCGCGCTGCGTGACTACCTATCACTCTACTCCAAGCTTTACAGTGAGCAAGATTCTAGAGGCGACAGATCGGGACCGCTAGAGCGCGCGTTTAGATATATCGACCCCATTGCTTGTCAGCCGGTGTTGATAGCGCCGCTGCTGTTCGAATGGAACCTACTAGCCAAATCCCAGGACGGTTGCCGCAGCTTGCTTCCGCTGACTGCGCTGGCACATTTGCTGCGGCTAACATCCAGTATTACCAGTCTAAGACTAAGCTTGTTGCCGCTATTTGTGTGCGCGCTAAAGCGCCCCGACTGTCCTCCTAAGCTAACGTTGGCGCTGATCCTACAGGCAATCCCCTGCCTAGCCTCGACTCAGGACGCCTTTGCGACTGCTCGTGTGGTCTCTGTCGTATCTGGCCTGTGGAAGCATTCAAGCAACTCGCTTTCAAACGCTAATGCGAGTATTCAATTGGTGCGGCTTCGTATGCGCTGCCTAGCTATTCGTGCATGGGGCAATGTTGTCATTCACAATCCCCGAGTATGGCGCGACCTGAAGCCCGTGGTTGTGCAATTTGTAGAGTCGATAAAGGCGGTGCAGATCAAGGCACGCGAGCCAGAGTACGAATGGGCCGTCTTGATCACAATGCGCGACTTGGTTGTGCATGCTCCCGACAGATACGCTGACCAAGTATTGCCGCTTGTCTACTCGCTGCTGAATTTTGCCCCTGGCTCTCTCTCGGCCAGCTCTACGGCTCTACTCGTTGACATTACTTGCATCTGCGTAGAGTCGGATATGGCTAGCGTGCGCAGCGTATGGTCGACCATTGTATCCAAGCCGGCGATGCTTTGGCTCTCGCATAGCGATAGAGCTGGCGATGCCGCAACTCCTGTCCTTGAATGCTTGGCTCGCTTCTTTAAGCTAGTGGCTACTCACGGCGAGGCGAGCGATACGTATGCGATCTTCCGCCAGCAGATCTTGAGGGAATATGTGAGCCCTATGTGCGCTAACTTGACATCTGGTGGTACTGCCGAGCCAATCCAGCACACGCATGGCAATGTTGCAGACGGCGTGTTTAGCGCTACAAAGCCTCGCACTCGAGACTTTTTTTTGTCTGCCCTTGCTGCCTATCCTACTGAGGAAATGTTGTCGCTGATCGCTGCTGGAACGCCTAGCCAGGCAGTGCACCTATTGCTTGCTCAGCAGACGGCACAGCAGCCAACGATTGAGGTGGCGGATCGGCTAAGACGCTGTGGCGGAGGGGCTTCGGACTTGCTGGCTGTACTTATGGACAACGAAGTTCGTTTCATGCGGCGCAGCCTACTGAGTGGCAGCAGTGTGTCTTCCAGGACCACAGACGAGCTCGATGATGGAGCTGAAGAGCCTGAGCTCCCAGCACAGCGACAGTCGTGGGCTGCGTCGAATCTTGAGCGTAGCCAGTGGCTAAGCGAGATCCTGCAGCCCGTAGTGGAGAGCGTAGGTGTGGAGCGCCAGGGCGATATGAAGCTGAGTACTGAGCTGTCTTCGAGATTTGCACTGACGGCGATGGTTGGCTCGCTGGCATTTAAAAGCCAGCCCTCGAGCGAGCCCCATGCCAGCATCTTGCCGCACCTGTCAGCACAGCTACGACTGCTAGTTGAGGATGTTAGCCTGACTGATCACTGGTGCCTACGCAACAGCGCGGGCGACGCTTGGCAGATTTGGTTCACTAGGGCGCTTCGAGATGCCCAGCCCAGTGGAACAATTAGCGGCTCGGACGGAGGCTCTTCCGCAACAGTAGTACCGGCTTCTGAGGCTATTGCTGCCACCGCCAAAGCTGGACATCAGCTGGTTTCAGTTCTGCGCGAGGGCTTGCGTACCAGCCACATTCCAGCACATATGGCCAATGCGCTCTACGCCTTGTCTGGTCTGGTCAAGGCTGCTGCATCGGTTGACCAAAACCTGGGGTCGGAGCTATCGATGTTGGCTAGTGGTATTATCGCCGACCTGCAGCTTGTGCCGTTTACTGCGCAGTCGCCAGACGATTTTTGGCTACAGTCGGCCAGTACATCTAATGGCGAGGTTCTTGCCGCTGCGATCGAATGTGTGAGTCTGGTCGCCATTTCCAATAGCCACGACCAGGCAACACTATGCCAAATCTCGCAGTTCCTGATGGCAGGGCTGATGCTTTCGGTTGGCGGAGGTGGAGGCACCTTGCCTTCTGTCGTTATCCAGGCCATTGCGCGGTCGCTCACGAGTTTGCACGCCTTACTCTTTGCTCAGAAAGCTACCGACTCCCGATCATTTAGCGAGGATGCCGTGGTTGTCGAGGCAGATGATATCAGACGCTGTGTGGAGCGACTGGACATATTGCAGACTGAGAGCACCGATCCCAAGCGGGAAGCGAGTGCTGTCAATCTTGGCAGCGTGGGTCTGGCGACAGCGCTGGCAGCTATGCACCGGCAGTGGATCTCGCAGCTGATAAACCCGGCCATGTCTGAGCAAAATGCGACGCCGCGTGCTGCCCAAGCGCTTAGGGAAATTGCCCGCACACTCAGCGCTGCTTACCAGAGCTTGAAGTTGGCTGAGGACGGGCACCAGCTGAGCTCGCAGTCGGTAGCTTCGCTCTATTATCTGAGTTTTGTGTGGCCGCCTCGCCCGATTACTCAGCGGCACATTGAGCTGCATGGCAGCCTATTTGTGGTGACTCCAGACCGGGTATGGCAAGCAGCAACTCGGCTGGTGCGCAAGCTATGGTCTCCAACTGACGGCGAGGCTGCTAAGCTTGGGACGCGTCGACTGGACTACATTAACTGCATCGAGCTTGCCACGTCTACGCTAGCGTACCACTTGGCAATGACTGCTAGCCAGGGTGCTGCGCCTTCTGCGCACATAAAGCTGATCAAGCTGTACAGCGAGTGGGTCAGAGGCGAGACAGATGGCGTGCAGTTGGCTGCCAACGAAAAGCCCAGCGTACGTGCTAACCGCACCGTTGCTCTGGCGATTCTGCTTGGTATGCCCATGCACGGCGTTCCAGAGACGACTGTCAGCAACGAGTACTTGCCAGCAGCTCAGCAAAAGCTTTTGCCTGCGCTTCTGGGCGTTGGGTCTGTGCAATATGGCAGCACTGCATGGCTGCGGATGCCAGAGCCTGCGTTGCAGAGCTCATTGGGCGCGCTTCTTAGCTGCTCTGGTCTTGCGCAGTATCTCGATGGCGCTCATGGAGGCGATGCAATGGCCGGTGAGCTGGAGGTTGGGGATGTGCGATCCGCTCAGGTAGCTGCGTTTGTCGTCGGCGGGCTTTTAGCTCAGTCCTCGCGGGCTGCTCACTTGCTTAGGCTCCAGCAGCGCGAAGAGAGCATGGCTAAGAGTAACAAGGATAAAAGCGCTAGCGATAATGCGCAGCAGACTAGGACGGAACAAGCCACAGCCGAGACTGCTATGGCTGCCAGTGAAGAGCCCAAGCATCTTGTCCGACTGCCCGCTCGTACTAGCTGGTGTCGCGCGGTGTGGGAGAACATCACCGAGCTGTCCGAGTCGCTGACTGGCAGTGGTGGGTCTGCGGTTGTCGAATCTGTCGAGTGTAAGCTGGTTTACTTGCTCACAGCTATTCTCAAGGCTACTAGACCGTTCCCTGTTGTCGATTCGCGCAAGGTGTTTGGGCGACTGTTGAGCGTGTACTTGGAGTTGGTCGACTCCTCCAATCTTTCAAACAAGCGCTTGCCGCTGCTGGCGCTTGTGCTAAGTACGGCAGACAAGGTGAGCCCCCTATCTTACTCGATGGCGCAGTTTGTCACAGAAGCCGTTCAGCAGATAGTTGGCAAGGCTGTCGATATCTCGAGTGACCAGATCGCTGCAAACCAATATGTTGATGGTGAGCATCCAGACACGTTTGTTGCTATCGCCCTCGAGTGCTTGGGAGGAAGTGGGTTTGGTCGAATTTTGAGCCTCTCTGGCTTTATGAGTAGCTCTGGGGTCGCCGAACATGCTTGGATATTGGACTCGACTGCGTTGTATGCCAAAAAGTTGCTGGCTGCGGCTATCGCAGGAATGGCGCCCCGGGCACTGCAGTCAATGGATAGCCCGGTAGAGAGCGATGCTGCCCGCATGTTTAGGATTATGAGCAAGGTCGTCGTGCCGCCTCCCAAAACGGCTAATGTTTGCGCTAGCATTCTGGCAACGCTTTTTGACTCTGGCATCAGCACCGATACCGCAATGCACTGTCCTTTGCTTGTATCACTTCAGGCTACTGCACTGACAACGCTGCAGGCTTTAATTGCCGGCGAGAACCTTGTGGATGTGGCTCAAAGCGTAGCGAGGACAGCGACACGAGAGAAGATCGCCGCCGAAGTAGCACAGCTAGTGCCGGACTCTGGGCATTTGTCAGGCTCGCAGACGAGTGGTGGCGAGCGTGCTCTATTACTTTGGTCGGTACTGGGTGTTGCCTTTTGTGGCGTCAACAAGGACCGAGGCATGGATATGCTAAGAAAGGCCCCTAGCTCATTGAGCGACGCCGATTTTGGCCGACTCGTTGAGCAGCAAGCTCTCTTGCTCTGCCGGTGGATTGCTAGTACAACCGACATGCCTGCCAAGAGCAAGCAAACAGGCGCTGAGACGGCTATTACCAACACTACTGGCGCCGTAGGCGATTGGCTCAAGAGCACATTTAAGGAGTGGGCTCGTCGTCATGCCAGTCATCAGCTACAGGGCGCCGATGACTATTTGCGACTGGCTGTTCCTTATAGCATGCAGCTCGTTGCGAGTGCCCTATACAGCAAGCGAAAGATCTGTAGCGGCAGCGCCGATGCGCAGAGGATGGTCGTTCAGGGCCTTGACATGGTTATTTTGGCTGCCAGCATAGCGGGGACCAAGGCGGCTGGCGTCATGGACGAGTTCATAGCGACTGGCATGGCCTGCTGGCTGTTGCCGTTGCTCACTGGCCTTGGTGCACAGAACATATTATGTCACCCTAGTGTAGCTGCCTCTAGTGCTAGCAGACAGGCTCTGCTCGCTGTAGCGACCGACAAGATGCTTGAGCAGCTGGAGCGCAGCACAAATGCTGGCCAGGCTGCAATGGTGAGCGAGCAGCAGCAGCCAATGCGACAGTACTCGGTGCAGCTTCGGACGCGCGTTCTTGGCTTGCTCGATCTGACCCAATCGGCATCCTCTCAGCGAGCACTGCGACGTGTACTGGTTCACTTAGCTCAGCTCGGGATGCTGCCGCTGAGCGACCTCCAGCGAGTAGTGTAGTGTGCTTCTCACGCAACTAATTTGACTCTTATCTAGCAGGATCTAGCAATTGTTGTCCATTTTTGTATTGTTTAGGGCTCTGGAGAGATAATGAAATTGTAGTTCCGCACAAAACTTGCATGCGAAAACAGAAAAAAACGATGTACAAAAAAGAGAGCAAGTCTTGAGAGAAAATGAAGTTGAGATACAAAAAGTTGAGTGTGCGTGCGAGAGTATGCGAATTTATGAGCGTGGGTACGCAGTGATTCTGGCTGCCACTACAACTTGTGTGGGACGCCAGGAACATAGGCGGCCATTTGGATTCCCTTGTTTTCCAGCCCGCACTTTTCGTAAAAGGGTACGTTATCTGGACTACAGTCGAGGATAGACTTGTAGCAGCCAGTAGCGGTGGCCAGCTCCATGAGCTGCTTAATGATGGCAAAGCCAAAGCGCTTGCCCTGCTGACCCTTTGCAACGACGATATCCTCAATGTGACCAACGCGGCCGCACATGCGAATGAATTTTTGCTCGACGACCAGAGTGCCTGTGGCGACAATCTTTGCTGCCTCAAGGTCCTCGATGACTATGACAAAGTAGCAGCCCGCGCGCTGCATGTCCTCAAAGCTCTCGGCAAACATTTGCTCTGTAACGTCGCCGACCAAGGTCAGGTTAGCTAGGCACTCGATGTAGCCCTTGCGATAGTCAGTGAGCTCGAGAGGTCGGATGACGTGGTTGGGCGGCATGGATGACTGAGCCGAAGCGCCGAGAAGAGAGCCGGCAAAGAGAGAGTTGCTGTATACCATTTGAAGTAGAGAAAAAAGTGAAAAGTGAAAATAGTTGTATTTATAGAAAGAGTTTTGAGAAGAGGAAAAGGAGAGGGAAGGAGAGAAGCTCGAGACCGCTTCTTTATAGTCGCCGCTAGTCGTGCGACCAAAAATAGCTGCCCTGCCCCCACCACGCTAAGGTGATCAATTGGCCTAGTTTGTTTTTCTCACGTGCACGCTGGCGTGGGCCAGGCGAATTTCACTTGCGGCCCTGGGGCTCGCTATAAATAGCCAGTGCTGGACGTAAATAGACAGCACCAGCAATGGATCGTCCCGCCGGCTCATCCAGGAGCCGTGAGCCGGTTCAGCCGGCGCTAGGCGGTGATGACGACACTGCGCGCCTTCTGCCCAGTTGTGCATGCGGGCAAACATGGGGGAATGGCTTGATGCTCCTCTGCCGCTCTTCCCGTGCCATCTTTTTTTTTTCTTTTTGGCCAAGCGGGCGCATCTATTCGGCTGGCATGCTGACTCTCACTGCTGCTACTTTTCTTCTTTTCTTCTTCCCGCCATACAATAAACATTCTTTTTCGACTGTCAGTGCCCACCCTTAGTGCTTTTTTGTGCCTCCTATCCATCACACACTCATACTTTGAATTCGAAGAACCGCACTTGGGCTCTCTCTCTTTCTAGTCCATACCAAACACGCACTTTTCTATTTCGGCTTTCTGCTCGCCGCAGCTCCCTCCTACTGGCTCTGATACCTGGTGTCCTAAACCACTACTCTCTTGTCTGGTGCGCCTTAGCGCATCCATCTTTTTTTCTTTTGAAACATGGGATACATGCACAAGGTCTTTCTGAGCGGCACTGGAATCTACGGATGCTCCAACTGCGGAACCCATCTCGCATTCAAGGACAAGGTCTTATCCAAGGTAAGTCCTCGCTCGGACTATAGGCCAAAAAAGACCTACCCGCCATGCGGAGTGTGATAGGCATTGAAGAATTGTGCGACCCCCTTTTCCCTCTCGTTAGCCATTCTCCCCGCCCCCTCTCCTCTCGCTCAGATGATGATTTATTGCAAGCGGGCGTGGGTGCACTTGGTGTCATGCCCCCCTAGTGATCACTGTTGTGACCTCCCCCCTTTCTGCGTTTGTCTCCTTTGTCTGCCTTTCTGTCGACACAGCGCCACCTTCTCCTTGTTTTATCCAGTGCTACTGCCCCTACTACGCTTGTGTTTATTTGGCGATGGCACTTCTAATTTCTCAATCTGGGCTCTCCGCTCTTGTTGCGTGTAACTGTAGAACTATACGGGCCAGTACGGTCCGGCCTATTTGGTTGACGAGGTGTCTAATGTGCATGCTGGCGAGGCGGAGAAGCGCAACATGACTACTGGTGCGCACATTGTCAAGGATATTGTGTGTATGGAGTGCAATCGCTATCTCGGCTGGACCTATGTTACGGCGTTCTCCTCTGACCAAAAGTTTAAGGAAGGAAAGTTTATTCTCGAGCGAAGTCTGATATGCGATAGATCGCGAAATTGGGATTGAGGAATGGCCGCAGCAGTAGTTTTATAGGCATTTGCATCTACCAACGTGTGCCACCTTTCCCTAATAACGCTCCCCCTCTTTTGCTGTAACTTCCCACTTTTCCTTGCAGTTAGCTTTAGCCACATCTTTTTTGGTACATTACGCACGCTTGAACTACAGGTATCTAGCTGCAGAGTACTTTAACGCTTATGTATTCTTTCTCTTTAACATTGACATTTTTCATAGTAATTTAGCCGCTATGTTGTGTGTTGAGCAGTGATAAGATGCTAGTACCTTGTCGCCTCTGCAATAGCTGTTGGTACACCTCTATTTCTCAATGTTCAGAAGCTCGCCTCTGAAAGTAAAATTAATTTTTGACTCAAAGCGCTTTATGCTTTTAGCCTGAAGGCAATCAAAGGCAATCAACGGACGGACATGACAAATCTTTAAGCTAGGCTATTTCTGTAGATTTTTAAGGGAGGGCAGAAATTTTCTCCATCAAACTATACTTGAGCTTTCAGGGAGACGTATAAAAAGCACTCCTTTTTCTTCTCCTCTGCACATCTTTTCTCTATACTTTTGCACTGCACTCCCTATCCTATTGGCTTATAGATCACTTTTGGATTATACTGTAAACTTTTAACAGGAAAATGTCCAAGACCGATATAGCTCCCTCGTAAAGTAAATAGCAAGGAAGAGTTAATGGCGCTCTTTGATAAACTCAAGAGCAGGATTGCTGTTATGATCTATAGGCAACCTGACGAATGTAGCATTCTATACCAAGCTGCTTTGCTTGCCAATGAAGCTAACGGCGGTAAAACCGCAATACAGCTGATGTCAACTGAAACAGAATATATACGGAGTCGTTTGGGCGACGGCCTAGCAAAATGTACCGTTTTTAATAAAATAGGCGGAAGAGAATTGAGTGGTAGTAAGGAGGATTTGTTAAAGTTTGCTGAAATTATTGATACATATTGAGATTCTAGGCTCCATTGTGCAATCGTGTGAGCCTTTTAGCATTCTTATGAACCAGTCTTCTCATACCTTGCAACGCCTTTGGGAATAAACTCTATAAACCAGAATTATTTCAACTATACCGAAGAATTTGCCAAGTTAAAATATGCTTAGCAAAGTTAGAAAGCAGGTATGTACCAGCCTCTCCCAATCCAAAGGTCCAACAGGCATGTTGCCTAGGTTGCATTGGTTTGTTAAAAATGTCACCCGCAAAGCCATTTGCCCAAAGCGGGTGTAAGAATGTCAATGCCGCCAGGTGGATCAGTGGGTCTATTTTTTTTGTATTTTTCTTCAGGCACCTCTTTTTGATAACGTGTTGCCATGAGAGCCGCTACAGAGAGTATCAGGTATCCTGTAGCTAGGCTCACCGCAAACTCTCACCAAGCCAAGATACGCAGTGGTGGCATCTCTCAGTTTTAACTAAAACAGGCGATTGAAAGTGTTGTGTTTCTCCTAGCAACCGCGACGCTCTTAGGTAAAGCCAGTTACAGGGAGGCTAGAAGAGAAAACCCCTCAGTGCAATTCCATCAAATCAATTCGGCTCGCTTGAGCCTACAGAGCCATCGGCTCAATGCGAGAGAAAATTTTTTATAGGGAGGCTTCAGTATTGTGATGCTTTCTTGCGCTTTGTTGCTTTTCGTTCATTTGTTTCGACTGTACTTTTAGTTTTTGTGTATATTCCATGTGGTATGATATCGAGCGATATTGCTTGTCTGTGCTGGCCTTTGGCACGTAGCGGATGTGATGACTATTTTTGACCCCTGTCTTAGAAGATAACTCGTTCTTTTGGCAATTTTTTTGCTTCAAGTCGAGCCTTCAGACGTGCTGATTTCGATGTTTCTGATCCACTTTGCTACACGAGAATGCTCTCTTTTTTGCTTCGGCGTGCCACTTACTAAACAGCTGCTTTGAATTTCATAGTGTGTAGGACCCGCCAAGCGATCCAGCCTTGTAAAAAAAGTTTAATAGTAGATTTTTTAAATACAGTAATTTATCTACCAAACTTTTCTTTATTTTTGTCTTCAGCCGCTTGGCTTTGTTCACATTTTTTTGTATTCTCACGCGTCCTTTAAATTTCATTCGGGATTCAACAAACCCTAACTACTTCAAATGAGCAGTGAAGCACCCTCAGCTCTGCCCTATCCACAGCGAACGATATCCGACGAGTTCCATGAGCTCCAATACATAGTCAGCCAATTCCAGACCCAGCTCGACACACCTCATGGCACCGTAGGCCTGCATCCGTTTGGACCAGTAAACGTGGATGGAGCCAAAACGTCGTTCACCCAGGCATGTAAGCGGCTCCGTGATGCACTTACCAGCTACCGCGACACAACCCTAGCCTCGTGGATCCATCTACTATCGGCACCAAGTAGTTATGACGGCTCAGCTCTAGTCTTGACTAATAAGGCACCGGCGGCGGTGCGCGAGCTGGACGAGATGCGTAGAATCGCCGATGCACTGCACGAGGACACAAACAAATGCAAAACAGTATTGCTGGACGCCGCCGCCGATGCCATCGCCAAGGCATTGGCGGTTAGCGGATCTGCTGGTCAGCAGGCCACGATGGTTGTTGAGCGACTAAAGTCCACTGCAAAGAGACTGGGACTGGCTCATTATACGGATACGCGTACGGAAGGAAGTGATACTATTACTACGGTTACTCTGGCTGGCAGCATTATCGTCATTGACGTAGATATCGGCAATAGTCAGGCAGCGCTAAAGGTCAAAGTCTCCTATGTATCGGACATTGAACACGATGATCGCATTGACGCGTTGATGTTGGACAGACTGCATGCGGGCGATATCCGCGGATTCGAGGAACTCGTAGGGGAAATGGCCGTGCTAGACAGACTGACAAGGGAGAGATCACCAGCTAGCTTTATTCACAATACGTTTGCCATAATCGCCACACTAAGGGAGATTCAGGCTCAGGAACTAGCTGCTCTCGATGGCAATTCCCGGTTATTGCTACGATATGGATCCGGTATCGCTTTGCCTCATGCCAGACACGTTGGTCCCTCGTCCTTGTACTTCATACCTGCGACCCTCAGACACGGCCTGGCGGATGATGATTGGGAGAAGCTGGTCAATACACAATCAATGTCGGAAAGGACTAAATCCGTGTCGGAGCTTTGCTACTGGCTCTATTATACGTGGGAGCCATCTAGCTTGCCCCACTACTTCCTACCCTCTGCAGTCGAAAAGCTATGTCTCCCCACAGATGCCATGGAGGTAGCAGGGTCTCGGGTCGTTACAGCCCGGCATCCGGCAATCCACGGGCTAGATATGAGGTTTCTCGAGTTCACTAAGCAGCAAACTAGTGGCACAGATATGCAAAGAGAGGGCGGAGATGCCAATTCCGAGTTATGGATCCCCTATACGCTAGTAGCTCGACTAGAACCAGCACTACCAGCGTGTGCGCTGACTGTGCGCGCGATAATGGCAGCCACCTCACCAGATGCCACCGCACAAGAACCTGAGCAGACCGCAGCCACAGCACACAATTCGCCAAGGCTATTGGAGAACGCGCCCACGCTCGAGAACCTTGTCCGCGGAATGGCCACAAGCCACTTGGGCAACGACCAGGAGGGACTCTCTGTGGAGATGGAGGCACCCCAGATCCGCGCATGGACCATATGTAGGATCCCAGTACACAGTCCCCGAAACATACTGGCCATTGCAGCTATTCTGCGTCGCCAAGCTACTTTTAATGACCTACTGGCCAGCTGCTTCGCCACAGCACAGCCTAGTGTGACGGCAAAGACCTATGCCAACGACCCGTTCCGCATTGATCTGTTGGTCAAAGCCCATACCCGCGACGTCGATGCTATGGCTGAATCCACAGAGAGTTTGGCAGGCCAAGGCCTGGTCGTTAGAGTAGCGGAAACTTCGGGCGATGTGCATGTCTGGACTCACCAATCCTTGGGTATCACATCCACCGATGACTTGCTAGCGACCCTGGCCGGCATAGCAACCTCGGCTTTGGGCAAATCCACAGCACACCCATCTCTATCCAAAGTGGCTGGAATTAGCAACAGCATCCCAATTATCGCATCATGGATAGCAGATCATCCTCAGTAGATGTTCAAAAGGTTATTCGAAAAAAAAAGAAATATTTATGTTGGTTACATTTAAATGTCAAAGGCTCGAGCTACTCGGTCATCCGCGCTATTGAGTGAACGCCAATCGCGACTCCACTCTGCGCGCCCGCGCCTACCCACATAAAGCGATGGCGAGTCAAGGCCGGGCGACTCTGCCGTAGAAGATCCAGGCGACAAAAAGCTACTCGCAGCAGGCGCTGATGGCGTACTCTGATATTTCTCCAGTGCCGAAGTAGACTCCAGATGAGCATTGGAAGCGTCCTGCTCCTCAGCATCCTCCAAGTAAAGAGCATCAAAGGCCTCGCGCACGCTATGTCCGTTCTCAGGGGCAATGTCCAGAGACCTAATAAGGCAGGCAGCAGCCTCGCGGTACCTGCGGAGCTTCGTGTATGTCTGGCCCAACAAAAACGGCACATTGAATTCGCGTGGACACCTAGACAGCAACTGCTCAAGCACAGCAGCAGCCTCAGCAAAGCGCTCCAATACAACTAAAGCACGAGCGCGCTTGAACATGACAAAGTTCATAGCATGATGGGCACGTAAGCCCAGTATAACAATGTCGTCGCTAGAGACATATGCGCTATCCAGACCACCATCATCTGACATGGATCCCGAAAGATCAGGCAACTTGCCCTTGCTCTGAGCTGTACTTGCTACCTGGCCTCGGTTAAGCAGCCGCTCAACGCGCTCATAGACTACTAAGGCGCTAGGGTAATCGCCACGAGCCTCAAACACAGCACCAGTACTCAGAAGCAGCAGTGGGTTCTGTGTATTCAAAGTCAGGGCCCGCTTGAAATGATAATCGGCCAAGTCCAATTTGCCCAAGCGCAAGTACACCATGCCCATTCCATACCAGGCATTATAGTGGCGGACATCGATCCTAATAGCCGTCCGAAACGCCTGCTGAGCCCTATCCAGCTCATCCTTAGCTACGTTCTCATGTCCCACCAACGTATGCGCATAGGCCAGTCCGCCAACGCCACCTGAATCGCTTCGCGGCACAACTGTAATAGCACCAAGGGCAGCCTTATACAGCTGTATACTGCGGCCCAGACTACGCAGAGCCGACAAGTGATCGCCATCAAGCGAGAAACAATTAGCCACAGCGACCCATGCCTCGGGGCTCCAGTTACGGCCAGCAGAGACCATAGAGTGAGCCAGTTGAGCCAATGTCTCTTCGCGTTTCATGTGCCATAAAAGCGTAGAGTATATATCCATGTCGCGCATACGGTAGGGTGCCAACTGGTGCGCAGCAGCAAAGGCCTGAGCTGCCTCGGGATACCGCCCAGCCTCAAAGCAAATACGGCCCAGCATGCATAGCCCCCAAGCCGAGTTTTGCTGCTCCACCGATAGCGCGGCAAATGATAGCAGCGCTTGGGTAGCACGGTAAGAGTGCATGTGAGCGTACGCGCTGGCATTTCGCTCAAACAATCCATGCACATGAACTAACGCAGTACGGTCAACAGAGCAGCTGGGTAAAGAGGCAGCTCCAAGCGCAGGCTCGTGGATCCTGCCAAGTGACGCCGACCGTATGGCTGAGCCATTGCGCGCACGCTTCTTATCACTAGCTACTAGCTCATCTATGCGTGCGCGCCCCGGAGTCTTCGTCGCCAGTGATGCTTGCGACCGAACCAGCGCCTCTCTTCGGCCATACTCTGTAGTACTTTTCAGCGACTGTACATTTACCGCATCACTGGCCATATTACTGTTCTTTTGTCCTAGCGTCGCTTTGGCTCGACCGCTCGCACCAACAGCAAGTGTTACCACTGCTGGGACAACCGGTACAGGCTTGGCAATGGTGCGAGAACGTGTGCCAGTACGCGCACTGACAGGCTCCTCACCCAACTGAACAGCCCCCGAGCGTCCAAGCCGCCGCAACTGAGAGGTCGAGTTCTTCGCCGTCAGCCCTAGCTTCTGTTGCTGGGTCGCAGCCATGCCTGCGGGGCCCTGGATGCGCGATACTATTCGCGACCCGGGCACCGGCGTGCTCTCCACAAAAGAGTCCACTTGCCGTCGCTGAGAGGCCTGCTCTGGAGCCACACAATCCAAGTCAACAGCAAGTGCCTCAGTGACCTGCTTAGTATGACCCAGCTCGCACAGCCGGCGACACGATGACCACTGCAATTGGTTTCGCCTCACCGCCTCCAAAGAATGAGCCTCGCTTTGCGCCACTCGGTTAGTCCGCATGCATACTAACCCAAGCAGGTCAGACACGTCAGCCAGCGTAGGCAAAGTATACAGACTAGTGTCAGCTTTAACCACCAGCTTGATATCGGCACCCATGCTATGACCAGGCTCGTCAGGCAAGTAAATCAACCGTAGGGTATCAGATAGCACAGCGAGGTGGTCCTCGGCCTCTTGCCATTTATCTAGTCGCGTACAGCTCATCGCCAAAAGCCACAAACTGCACGCCAGCGCCTTCATGCTGCGCAGCTTGGGTGACTCAATACTCTGAAAGTTTCCGTCGACTCCCGCCGGTTCCGTCTCATTGTTATCACACCTCTCAATAATGTCCTCCGATTCCAGCACAATAGGTCCAACGAGTGCATAAACCGTGCTTACCTCGCCAATATGCCAATAGCAAAGCGCCAGCCAATACACACTACGGATATCATACATACCGTCATCATCCCCTGTTTCACCCAACAAACTCCTGTTGCTTGACGCGTTGTTGCAGCCCAACGTCTGATGCAAAACGCTCCCCGCAACATCAACCGAAGCTGAGTGATACCACGCGTGATAAGCTTCGGCAATAGATAGAACGCTATACGGTTGAAGCAGCAGAATCCCCCGCGAGATAAGCGCTTCATAGTAATGCCGCGTCGTCTCAGTCTGTGGTCGAGACAGCCGCTCACCCGGAAAATTGGAAGTGTATTGAATTTTCACTTCCTGTGGTTGAGTTGGTGCTGTGCGCGATGTTTTGCCAGCCTCTACTGCAGCTGTTGTACTTCGTGCGGCGCCTGATGCTGCTGTTCCTACCCGTCCACTAGCTGTCTTTGTTGGCCGTAGACTAATATGTGCATCTGCTGAATGTCCAAGCATACTCGCTCATTTGGCTGCTACGCAAAACCAAAGCGTAGCTGTGAGTAATGAATAATAATAAAAGGTGGTTTTAAAGGAAGCGCGAATAAGAAATTAATACGAATCAACAGAACTGAGAAATGAAACTGTTGACAATTAGCTTTGCTGTATCAAGCTTGCATCCATACTTTGATCACCCAATCGAGAAATCACCGTGGGGCCTGCATATAGGCAAGTGAACTCTGAGCTAATCTAGACTATAAATCCAATCGTCCACACTAGGCCTGGCATATCAACCATGGCATCAGCACTAAAAACCGATTGGAAAAGGTGTCACTACGAGAAAGCGCTAATGACTGTTGTTGCCGCGATCCATGTTGGCGATGGGTGGCGATATCTTGACAGCTGTTTCTTTGGCTGGCAAGATTTATGGTGTCTTTTCAATGGCAGTCCCTGCGGAGGGAAACCTTGATATCTACCCTGCTCACGGATGGCATTGCAATTGGCATGTAAAAGCGCATGGTAGCTTGGCATCTAGTAGATGGTGGCCAGTGAGAAATGTGCAATAAACCTATCAAGAGTAGTGAAAAAAAAGTAAAAAAAAGTGGTGGTATTTCCTGCGGGGGAGTAGCTTTTGGCTATGTGGCCTTATCGCTACCTTTTTTTACTCACTGTATATGAATCAACAACAATCAAAGCCATTTGTTTACTGCATGTTCTTTATCTGATAGCTCTTTCACAGAGTCGCCATGGTCAACAGTAGCAGCCGCTACGTGTGGTGTCAGTGTGTGCTTGGTCGCTAGCCCGTTCATTTGCAAAAGGCTCTGCAAGAGAGCGCGGTGAATGGCACTGGCGTCAGCAGCGGCAGCTATTCCAGAATAAGACTGACTGAGAAAAATACTGTGGTGTTGAATAAAGGTTATATTGGCTGTGTATTACACATCAGCAGCCCATCATTCTGTTGTGGCAACAATGAGACTTGGCCGGGCGTAAATAAGCAAAAGGGAGAGGAAAGAGGTACTCATGTTCCGGGAGATGAGAAACAGATACGCAAAGCAATAGACGCTTCCATTGTGTGCATGCGAAAAAAAAAATTGGCGAAAGTTTGCAAGGACCATCGCAATTAGAGACCAGCAAGTCAAAAGCGACAATCCCGTGATCGATTGGGGGGCAAGTAGAAGAGGGGCAAAAAGCTGGGACACTCGGTATTCCCATATGATCACCCACTATAGTACTAACCGAGCTGTAGCCTACTTGCCTACGGAGATCGGGACGGGATCCGGAATTTACAGACTCATATGGCCCCAGCTGAAATTCTAAAGTCGTGGCGTCGTATATGTAGGGCTAGAAACAGCAGTAATTAGCTGATCTGATTACACAGGTGTCTTCCCCAAGGGAATGCCAGCATTCTGGGACAGAGTCCTACGGAGCTGGTTTGCCATTGGGGGCAAGGGGCCAGACGG